>BQNB010153205.1:0-15672 GCA_026074375.1 Tanacetum coccineum
GTAACCCTAATTCGGTTAATTATTCAAGCATGTTATTTGATCATTTATTTGCTTCCGCTATTCTATGCTTTGATGTTATGGTTTAATATAATTGTTATGAAAATATAGAAAGCAGGCTTAATCTTTTTGACATTTTTGCTTACTACTAATATGATCATATTGCTCTTTGATTATCACTTATCAGTCAGCCCGCAAAGATCGAAGAACCAATATCAGCCAAGAAAAGCGAAGAAAATGAAGAAAAGCTAACAACTATGTGGCTAAGAAAAAGCAAAACCCAACCAAGAACAAACCCCGCATGACTTTTTTAAACAAATGCAATTAGACTTAGGTAGTGTTTGATAAAGACTTAATGAGTCTTAATTAAAAATTTGGTAAATTAATTAAGTCATTAAAGTCTTGTTTGTTTTGTGCTTAAAATTAACAAATGACTTTCTAAGAAAAGCCATGAGAGGGAGGATCTCCATATTAAGTCTATGACTTAAATCATAATTTTACACATTTACTCTTCTACTTCACATAACTTCTTTTTAGGGTATAAAAGTAATTTTCTTTAATTAAAACATTCTATTCAGCACATTAAACAAACAGTCATATATTCATATACAAAACTTAATTTTACAGAACTTAATAAAAAAGTTAAACAAACAGGCACTTATTATGACTTACCTTTATTGGCTGTTTTGGGTTTTATCATTTGGCGCATTTGTTATAGGAGCCCACTAGTTATAAATACGGGGTTTGTACGGTACGTATTTTTCTTGAAAAATGATTTGTAAGCTTAAGTAGTATGCTTAAAACTAGACCTACAATTATGATTGATGGAATTGAAAATTTGATTGGTGAATATGAAAAGAGAGAATAAGTGTTTAACACTTGTCAAAATGTGAATGGATTAAGCCTATTTGTAAGTCTATTATGTATGCCTATATATCATAACTTATTTTTCTTATAAAGTATTACAATTATATAACTTATATAAAACACTAGAAATTGAGAACCGTGAGCTGTGGATTAAAAAATTCAATTTATCTCAATTTCATTAAAAAATTAAATTAACCTCACGATGATGTGAAGAAGCAATAAAAAAATAAAAAAGTTTTCAAAATGCACCATGAACTTTAATCTATTTACGACTTTTTTTATATAAAAAACTTTATTTATCAAATATAAAGCACGTATCTAGCGATTTATTCGGGGAAAAAAATGTCACTGAAAAGATCGTCGAACTGCGAACAAAATGAGCATAGTATTGCAATGCTTTTGACAGGCGCACGATTTTATAAAATATATTGAAATTTAATATATATATATATTAAAATACTTACGAAAATAGTGTTTGAGGTTATTGGTTTGTTGCAAGGTGAGTCCTAACGACTGACAAATAGTATTTGGCGTTATCAGGCAGTTAAAAAATAATCTCGCGCACTTTGCGGCAGCGCGCAGGTGACGAACCTCGCTTATATAAAAGAGCAGGGCACAGTGCCCCCTTCGCTGGAATAAAAAATTCCCCCATGCACGACTCCCGAGAAAACACAAATATTTTTTTGTATTTTCCAAACGCACCATGAACTTTAACCTATTTACAACTTTTTTTATAACAAACTTTGTTCATCAAATGTAAAACGCACATTGATTCATTGGGGAAAATGTCATTGAAAATATCGTCGAATTGCGAACACAACGAGCCCCACCGCTTCTGACAGGGGTACAATTTTATAAAAAATGTTGAAATTTAATATATATATTTAAAAAAACGACTTTCAAAACGCATAATAAACTTTAACCTATTTACGTTTTTTTCATATTTTTAAACTCAATTTTCAAAACGCACCCTCAACTTTGACCTACTTACGAATTTTCAATAAAACAAACTTTATTCGTCAATTACGGAGCGCGTATCTATCAATTTATTCGGGAAAAAATGTCCCTGAAAAATCGTCCAATTGCGAGTAAAACGAGCCCAATATTGCAATGGTTCTTACATGCGTACGATTTTATAAAAAATGTTGAAGTTTAATATACATTTTAAAATGTTTACGGAAATAGTCTTTAGGGTTATCGGTTCGTTGCAAGGTGAGTCTCAATCGCTGAAAAATAATACTTTGCGTTATCAGTCCGTTGCAAAAATAGTCCCGCGCGCTCCGCCGCAGCGCGTGGGTGACAAACCTCGTATTAATAAAAAAGAGGTGTTTCTCAAAACAATTTTTTTTCTTGTCATATTACATTATCCGTATACATTTGTTTATAGGTTAGACATAAATTTTACAGAAAAATAAAGAATAATCGATGGAAAGTCACGTTTTGTTAATTTTTTTATAACTTTTAGTCAATATATTTATTTACATTAACACCATCACAAAACACCTTATGGGATTCAAAAGGTAAAAACTCTAGCATGTCCTAAATAATGGGTTAATTGCTTAAAAATTTACTATACTTGTCATTTTTTGTCATTGTATATAGACAACTACTTTTTTTTGCCATTGTGTCGTTCAACTTTTAAATTCCTGCTATTGCGTGTATTTTGTGACCATTTTACCCTTATTTTTTTCAAATTTTGAAGGGTAAAATAATCATTTTACATGCAGAAATAGTCGCATAACACACACAATAGCACGAATTCAAAAGTTGAGCGACACAATGGCAAAAAAAATAATTGTCTACATACAATGACAAAAAATGGCAAGTATAATACATTTTTAGGCAATTAACCCTAAAATAATTGCATTAACATGTCATCTTATTAAAGTAAGAAGTACTCCGATCATTTAAAAAGTGTTGCAATAATGTTGAACAAAAGTAAATACTTTTATGGTCTCCCATTCTCATGATAACACCAACATATGACTAAAAATATCTCTCCTTACAAATAATGACCACAAATAAATATTAGACCATACTGGTAGGGATGGCACCCGTAGGTAATGGGTATGGGTTTATCAAATCCGTCGCCCGAATCCGTGATTTTTTTCTCACCCGCCACCCACCCGTCACCCACCAATGGGTATACCTTTTACACATACTCATGCCCGTGGGTACCTATAGCCCGTGAGTAAACCCGTGGGTTTATGAAATGAAACAAAATCATAAAACCATGATATGTAAACTAAATATGAACACCAAGCTCTCTTATACAAGTATCAATTGAATCAAGACACCTACATGGCGATTTCACAAGACTCTCTTCATTTGATCGATCTTCTTTAGCCTGTTTGATTATCATTCATCAAATAACGCTCGATTTAAGTGATCTAATCTTGATTAATGCTCTCTTAATTCATAGATCAGATTCGACGTATTTTTTAGGGTTTTTGGGTGTTCGATTACTGTTCCATTGGTTTCAAGATAATTTTCCTTTTTTCTTATGGCGGCTAGGGCTCGCAGTAACGTCGACCACACATGGTTGATCTCCAAATCTATTTTTGTTACGAATTTCCCGGACAACACTACATCTAAAGATCTATGGGAGGTGTGTAAAGGTTATGGGACTGTTGTAATATTTTTTCATTCCAGATCGGCAAATCGAAAGCGGGGAAAAAGGTTTGCGTTTGTTCGATTTATAAGGTTGATAATGTTGATCGACTTGTGGGTTAACCTGTGCACTTATGGATTGGCCGCATGCATTTACCCGCAAATGATGCTCCGGTTTGATCGTACCACCAATCCACATCCTCTCGTCCAATAATTTCAACCTAGAACCTGCTGCTAATTGGGCATAACTTCCATTTGCTTCGGTGTTTAAAAGGTTAACCCAAATAACTTTAATCATATAAGCCTCGACTCCTGCCATAGTCCTTGAAGATGAATGTGTGTGGAACTGACTTGATAATTTTTGTTATGGGGGAAGTCAAGGATTTTTTCTTCAATTAATAACTTAACGCGTTCTATAATCGAATGAAGGTTTCCATCATTATGCCCTATGCGTAATTTGGGTGGCCTATGGGTTCTGATTGAGCCTGAACATCGGTTCCAGACCAAAATGAGATTCTGAAACATGTTGGTGTTTGCGTCTATGTTTAGTCAATTATGTAAGGCCCCAGCCGGATTTTGTATCTAGGGAGCGATGTTATGGATTGAATAGAGAGGTCCCTCAACACGCCTGGTCCGCGACCTAACTTTATCTCTAAGAATTGGGTCCCGTTGGGTTGAGGAATAGACATTGAAGATAACAAGGATGAATGTTTGCTCGTAAAACGTATATGATATTAAGACGAAACATGAGGAAAAATTCTATATGACGACAATCAAGAATAATTGTTCGAAGGCAAAAAAATTGTATAAGAGCTATGAGTTTTTTCATCTGGTCTCCAACGTTTAATGATAATTAAGGAAGTTGATGAATTCTTCTAAGGAACGATTCCGTTAACGGTTGCTAGAATAGAGTAAATGGTGACATTAGTAAGCAGATGAACTGATGACTAAAGTGAAATTAAGGGTGGTGTATGATATAGTTTATTGATGATAAGTCGTGATTCTTGGGGCAAGAACATTACTCAGAATCTGTCACCCAACGAGAAGGAGAATTCTAGCGATCCATTAACCTTTACAACTACTTAATATCCGTGATCCCCCCCAAATAAAAAAAAGGTTTTTTTGAGCAAATTCTGGTATTGGACTCAAAGTATTCCTTTCCGCACCTGATTTACACCTGAGAGAGAATTCCAACATGTTGATGCACAGGAGGTTCAAGGTATGGAAAATTCTTTGTCTAAACGTCGCTCGAAAGGTCTCAGTTCTCGCGTTTTGGAGGATGCTCAACCCCTTAATGAACATGTTTCTCCCAGTATCGATTCTAAAAAAAAGCAGGTGGCTCGATATTGGAGGTTATAGACGATATGATTAAAGTTGGCCAATCTATAAGGTTCACTATGGAAGGATGTATGAATGACATAGAGAAAATTATTGGATCACAAGGAGCTCACGTGGTTTCCACTAAATGTTTATCTTTAAAAACGACAAGGCCTAGGATCCAAGGCTAAGAAATAATGGAATTAAATGGATTAAACAATAAACACAAGGTAAATTTCTTTTCTGTTCAAGAAACCAAGTTGGATTGTTATTTTCTGATAATGGATGATAAGTGTTATTGGGTAACTATAAGCTGCGAGAATCCTAAAAGCGAAGCAGCGATGGGAATTCTATGGTCATTTTAGTGTATGGATCCAAGGTTGTTGTACCGTAAAGAGCATCATGTTGTCTATCGGACAAATTTTTGTTGCTTTATATGGTTCAGAGGTTTCTTAAGCAGGCGAATTTACTTGTTGTGTCTATATATTGCCCCTCAGTCTAATCACTAGCATCGTTCGTCTATGGAGCTACATTTCGGTACCCTTATCAGCCGGGATGGTCATATGTATGGTTATGGGGCGATTTTAATGAAGTTAAATGCATGGGGCCGTTTGGGTTCAGTGGAACAATCGCAAGGTGCTAAAAATATTAATAGTTTTATGCAAACTCGGCTACGTTGAAATCCAATTGGAAGGGAACCACTTTTTACTTTGTCTCTTTCAGTCGCTAAGACGAATGAGTAAATCTAGCGAGTATATCGCGTTTTCTTTTTGTTTTCGGACTGTTTTTACTCTCTTTATTTACCCCGTAATCTCTCTCGGGATTTGTCCTTATAGGCACTCTCGGATCATAGGGACAATCTTACTATCGGGAAGTGGTCACATGAGATTATGGGCCCTTCCCCTTTTCCGGGTTACCACTCTTTGTTTAGTTTACATGGCTTCAATCAAATGGGTCGAAAACTTGGAATAAATGATCTTTTGATGATAATAAGTAAGATGGGTTTCGATTCAAGAAGAAATTACAAATCTGAAAAAGGAAGATACGTTCATGGGTTATGGATATGCAAACCAAGAATCAATTTGGTCGTCTTGTGATCTCCGAGTTCCAAGCTGTGTCAAAGATTGAAAAGTTATTGATCAAGGGGGCGTAAATATGATATTCTTCTGACGCGGTTAGATTTATTACAAAATTACATGATATTAAGGTCTCCGATGCTCTGAACTATATGCAAAAGGCTAAGACTTCAATAGCTATTGAGGGCGATGAAAAGCTCAAAATTTTTCATGAATCATATTAATCGAAAAACGTGCGAATTTAGGCTATTTAAAGGTGTTATGTTGATAGCGAATGGGTGGATGATCCCTGTCGTGTCAAAGAAGAATTTCGTTGTGCATTTTGCTAATCGTGTTTCGAGCCCCGCTGCAACGATAAAACTTAACTATACCTCCCTAATCGATTGTCTTCAGATCAGGTTGGACGATGTTGTAGAGGTCGATCTCCAAGTTGAAGTGGTAATGCGGTGTGGGCGTGGAGAGAATAAAAACACCTGGACCGACGTTCACTTTTGAGTCTTTTTTCGAAAGTTCAGGGACACTTAGGTATCTGATTTTTGTTGCTGCTGTGGAATGGTTTTTCGATCATAGTTTCATTTTTCTAATAGATGTAACCCTCTTTCATTGCTCTCATTCCGAAAACCATGATCCTAAGATTCGTAAAGGATTATCTTACCCAATTAGCTTGAATCGGGAGTCTTTACAAGTTTGACACCAAAATAAGTAGCCCCATCGACTTACGACGATCAACTCTGGTCTTAATATCGTGGAGCATCAAAAACGGCTTCTCTGCCTAATAGTAAGGCAAATTCTTGATGGCCCGTTTATCATAATCGAATACTGTTCTATGTTGCATTAAGCATAAAAACAACAAGCCATGGTGTATAAAGTTGATTTTGCAAGCCTTATGCTTCGATAAGGTGGAAATTATTTTTAGAAGAATGTCTTAGAGCTTTTGTTTCGTTTCTAAATGGTGTTCGTGATTCGAGGTTGCTTCACTCTGGTATGCTTCAGTCCTCCTTAATGGTAGTTCCCACGTCCGAATCCAATTTCATTGTGGGTTTAAGTAAGGAGATCCGTTTGGCCCGATAACCTTTTTATCTTAAATAATGGAGTCTCTTCCATCTTTCGTTATCTAGGGCCAATCGAGAGCGGGGGGATTTTTAAGGGCATCAAAATGGTTCGTCCTCTTAATATTGTCCCCATCTTTTTTATGCGGATGATGCGGTCTTTATTGGTGAGTGTCATTGCTAATCTATCTGGATTAACTCCATTCTTCATTGTTTTTCTTTGTTGTGCCGACTCTCGATCAAATCTTTAAAACAAGTCCACCTTCTTGGAGTCGGGATTCGAAGTAGGATGTAATGCTGCGTGACTTTATATTTTGGTGTTCGACTATGAAAACCCTTTAAATACCTAGGGGTGATGGTTGGAGGTACATAGCTCGACTTTTCAAGCATGGACGATACGATTGGTAAAACTATAAAGGCTCGTAGCTATCTAATTGAAAAACTTAAATACTTATCTGTTATGAGGAAGGCTACACTTTTTAAAGTCGTTCTTGGGTCGACACCTACTTATAATATGTCCATCTGATAAGGTTCCTAAGTCGGTGTTACAAACGATGAAGTCCCATACGTAGAAATTTTTTCCAATGGTGGTTCAATGCGATCGAGAGGGAAAAAAGTGAGGATCAAATGGGCAAAGGTTCTTCTTGCTTCCAAGAAGTATGGAGGCTTAGGTGTCACAAGTTTTATGCTATAAATAGGGCGCGGTCCTTTTCAATGGGTTTGGAGATTCCATATCACCGGATAATCATTGTGGTTCCGACTCATCAAGTCTATGCATGGCAACCTCATTATAGTAAATAATCTCCGATTCGTTACTCGACCTTAGAAATCCATTATTCAGGAGGTCAATGCTTAAAGATCGTGGAGTGACCTGCTTTCTCACTGTCATATACGTGTGGGTAATGGTTTGCCACCGCAATTTTGGAATGAAGTTTGGATTGGTGACACACAACTTTCGTGTTATGTTTGCACGAATTAATGCTATTGGGAAAGATTAATAAATGAATTGTACGTGGCTGAAAAACAGCAATTCTCGTTACCTCTTCTCTTTGGTCCGTTCTGTTATAGGAGGGGTTGAATCTTCTCAATTAGCTCATCTCAAACTATATTGAAGGGACATTGTTGTCTAATATGGAGGATAGATGGGTGTGGGATTTAAATGGGGAAGGTGTTTTTCGGGTCAAAGATGTTCGCATTCTTCTTGATGAATGTTTCTTGCCGAAAGCCCCTACTGCTACTCGATGGGTTAAATATGTTCCAATAAAAATAAATGTTTTTGCTTGGAAGGTTTTCCTGGATCGGTTGCCTACTCGATCCAATTTACAACATCGTGGTGTCCTAGTTTCTGATCTTTTATGTCCGCTTTGCTCCTCTGCTCAGGAAGATTCCTCGCACTTGTTCTTCAGTTGCAGATTGGCTACGGATATCGTCAGGCTCGTATGCCGCTGGTGGAATCTATCATGGACGCCCCTTGGTTCATATGCTGATTGGCTTAATTGGTTCAATTCCATCAGATTAAGCTCTAAAGTTAAAGATTTGCTGGAAGGAGTTCTTTATATAACTTGGTGGAGCGTATGGATGTTTCGTAATCAGTTGCTCTTCTCGTCGAAAGCCCCTCGTAAAGATGTTATTTTTGACGATATTGTTTCGCGCTCTTTCACTTGGTGCCTTTCTAGATGTAATTGTACTTTTAGTTGGGATAGTTGGTTGCAACACCCCTATTTGATCTCTTTGTAATTTTTTTTCTAGCTTCTTACTAGTTGGTTTTATAATAGTTGCCGTTCTAAAAAAAACTAAATATGAAACTGAGTAATAAGACATCATATCAATCTTCTAAATACCAAGTTAAAAAAATACCTAATGACATGTCTGAAACTAGAAAAATTAATCATCATTACACCAAATCACATACATGTACCTGAGATATATCATGCATATATCGTTGAAAGTTTATCTTTAATATTCATCTTTTAGTCTTGTAATTCAAAGAAACTGTTAGTTTAATGTGTAGTTTAGAGATTTTGGTAGTTATTAAATATATATCAACAACCTCACAAATATTTAAGTAGTATAATAAATTTTATTTTAACACAAATGTGTTTAGGGGTACACTCGTGGGTATTTAGACGGGTACACTCGTGGGTTTCTTAAATGGGTACACCCATGATGGGTATGCATTACCCATCACCCACCCGCCACCGACCGATGGGTATAAAATTTCACCTATAACCCACCTGCGGGTGAAAAATAACAGGATTACCCGCCCATTTACGTGTGGATACCCATGGGTTATATGTTTTTTCTCACCCGTTGCCATCCCTACATACCGGCCAAGCTCGATTGCGGGTTTATTAAGGTTTCATGCTATGTCTACTCTATACAAGGATGGATCTATATGGGTGTCGGGTGTGGCACGGGCTGCACTCGATTTTAGATCGCTAAGTGCAAAACAAAACTGTGGTTTTTTTGCTTTGTGCAACCCCTAAATATTTGGTTGTTACTTTCTTTTCTTACGGTGTAATTTTAGTTAGCCAAAAAAATTCTTATATGCAACGCCCTCTTGAAAATCTTGAATCCGTCCCTAACTCTATATATACTTTGCATAATAATACAATATACCTACGGTATTTACATAGAAGCATCGCGACCGATAAGGTCTCGAGATGATAAACACTCATGAGTCATGACACTATGTTGAATGAGTATTAGGCAAAGTATATGTACACATAGCATGAGACCCTAATAGAACAAGAGTTAAGATCAACATAGACCCATTATTTGTCATAGATCCAATGAACCAATCCTAGCCACTCATTTTTTCATCAAAAATAAAAAAACTCACTTTCCACCTCTTTTTTAAAAATAAAATATCTTACAAACGGTAAATCGTCACACGACAAAAAATACACCATCGCGACGAGTATTTTTTTATCTTTCAGTAGACGGGTGACACGATATACTTTCGAGGAACTTTTTTTCGATATTTTTTTTTCAGTCACGAATTGCGAAAATCATATATGATTCGTATAACGAATCATATATGATTCGTATAACGAATCATATATGATTCGTATAACGAATCATATATGATTTCATAAAATCATATATGATTTGTGATTCCGACGAACTTTTTTTCAATTTTGTTTCAGTCACGAATTGCGAAAATCATATATGATTCGTATGACGAATCATATATGATTTCATAAATCATATATGATTTCATAAAATCGTATATGACTTCATAAAATCATAAAAAAAAAGTTCGTCGAAAGTATCGCCCCTCTATAGAAAGATAATTTAATTCTCGTCGCGATGATATGTTTTGTTTTCCGTAACGATTAACAGTGTGTGAGATATTTTTTTTTTAAATGTGGAAAGTGAGTTTTTTTATTTTTGATGAAAAAATGAGTGGTTAGGATTAATTCATTGGGTTTATGACAAATATTAGGTCTATATTGAACTTTTGCCAATAGAACAAACCCACAATTTCACAATCTCAGGTGATGTGTTTTATAAGGATACTTGTGAGTTCATCAATGGTCGAGCTTAAGCCGAATTTAGATGAGTTCATCAATGGTCGAGCTTAAGCCGAATTTAGATGAAGATTGGTGAAACTTTAGTCGACTTTAAGTGTAAAAAAAATCATGTAAAATTTTAAAGAAACAAAACAACCAAAAGCAAACGAACTTAATTTTTTTTTCAACCAATACCAAATTCAAATAACTCTTCTATCAAAATTAAAAATCAAAACAAAAACACAAGAACATAACCAAATTCCAAATCAAATACAACAAAAAGAGCAACATAACAAATTCTAAAAGAAAAAGAATCAAACCATTAATTGCATAATAAAATAGCTTTACTGGAACACAAGAGCTAGCTACTCATTAACACATCGACTTTGACATCGAAAGTAACATCCTCTGGTTTAAGCTTGGGAATAGCTAGCTGCAACAATCCAGTATCCTTGATTATGCATGCCTTAATGTCACTGATTTTGTACACCTTATCAGATACATCAATGGAACAAACATACTTTTCAAACCCACGTTCTTGCATGAAATCCTTGTCCCCTTGACCTACAACGACGACAGTATTGTTATCAACGGATACCTTGATACACTCCTCCCTCACTCCAACCAATGGTATGCCCAAGTCTAGGCATTCGGGTCCTTCCTCCGTAGTCATTGGCTCAATCACCTTCGTACTTGAAGGAGGGGCCTTTGTTGTTGAGAATCTATACCGACAAAATATCAAGAAAAGATTTAGAAGCACCGGCAGAGTTGGTGTTAAAGAAACGAGAGCCTGCCACCACCAGACGGAGATGTGAGACGGATCGGGTGAAGAGCTTCAAACCAGTTACCTTCGACAAAGCAGCCATGGTAATATATTATGAGTAACACGAGATATATTGACTAATCTAATGAATTATATAAGTGACATTACATGTGTTTTATATTTATACTCTAAGATATGGGCTTGATAATAAGTTATATCAATCCTATTCTAATACCAATATTAATCCAAAGCTAATAATACTAATAAATCTTTTAATATATGTAAATCTTTTCATGTTTTTCAAACCTATTGATTAACCTCTTTATAATGGATGCTATTATGATTTACAAGCATTTATGATTTTGTCTAATGCGTTATGATTTTATGCTAACACCGCGCTTCGCTGCGGCGTGTTTCGTATAGTATTTTTATTATAAAAAATTATACACCGTAAAATTTGGATACCTTTTTTGTGCAACACAATACAAAAGTAATTTTTGTACGTTGTATGCTATTTCGAATTAATTTCCATAAAATATAAATAAGCTACCTTCACAAATATTGCAAACAATGACAAAACTATAACGTTAACAATTCTTTATTGTGTATCTCCATTTGCTTATCTTTAGGATCTTGACCGTCCGAAACCAATTTCCGTACATCTTCTTTTAATGCAGCTTTGCTAATCAACTTACTAAAGTATGTGAGGCGCATCCGTAGATACTTCACCTATAGAGCTTTTTAGACTATATATATATCCACTTTGCATAAGTGCGCGAGGAGTTGTAGCATTCAACTTGGGTTAAATTGGGATGAAGCCGTATCTATCCAAATTCCAGGTGCTTTTAGATGAAATCTGATCATCTGGGCAGAGCCTAAGAGACATGGAAACAACATTAAGGAAACATATATATTTGAGCTGAAACTAAATCCAAGAACTTACAAATATAGTAATATATACTATATAAAATTAATAGGGTAAACATCAATACAGTAACTACACATGCATCACGGAATAGAAATTAAATTGATAGCATCAAAGGCACAATTAACATGTACGACGTACTTTCGAAATACTTGCCTCTTTAAGTATTCAAATAGTTTCATCATACACAACTGAAACTTATGTAAGTTTAGGCTCGAATTACTTGCAAACGTATTTGATATAATAAAAAGATATTAAATAATTATAAGTTTTTGACCCGTCACAACCCATTCAGACCCGACCCACTAATAGTAGCATTATCCACCGACCATTTGCCAGCTGCCTACCTCTACTCGTAATGGTATATGTTTTTCATAAGTAAAAGGCTTAAAGAAATATAGACGAACCTTCAAACCGTAAGAAACTGCTCGTTTTTTCAACTCCTTTGTTTAGTCGTTCAACTTATCCAAATACCCGTTGTTGTAGTTGTAGCCTAATCCAAACACACCTTATTGGTGCAGCATCCTAATTTAAGCTCATTTTATTGGGGCACTTGGCTTATCCGCATTTACTTTATCTTTACAGTTACTTATTCCAAAAACCCCTCATTTGTACGCATACATTTGTAGTCTGAAGTGGTCTCTTCATTGGCGTGGTATGCTCCACACATACTTTAAGTCTGCAACAACCTGAACCAAACACACTTAATTTAGGTACTATAGGCATCCTAGAAACCATTTCCACAATATATAACAATAATACTATTACAAACTGAACGACAATTACCTGGCTTGACATGCCGCCACTAAACATCCTAGTTAACACATAATTCATCAAATAAAGATCAACAATTAAAAACACGAATCATAACTTTACTTTTGAAAGCCTAGGTGAACCAAGAGTCCTAAACACCTTAATGTAACATCTTAAATAAGTTTATAAGCCTTAGAAGTTTAGCTATATCCAAATACTCATCAGTTCCTATCGCCTTATAATCTATATCCAATTTAGGTCTATCACCTTATAGTTATATAATTTCTAATAAAAACTAACCTTCGCAACCTAAATCGAGATATGAGGTGTCCACATAATCTTTGCTGCATCCACACCGACACCCACCATCATGCACAACAATAGAGTAGTTGTTATCTTTGCACCCGGTGGCCTCTCTACAATCCCAAGTAAGGTTGTATATGTATTTTTCAAATAGCCAAAAAAAGATTAGCCGTTAGCTATTTAAATAGCAAAAAGCACATGAATTAGTAGGTGATGAACTCGCTGATGATGATGAGTCGGAACCTGAGAAATGGGCAAAAGGGTATGTGACCACACAGTTAACAAAATCAATCATACAGTATAGTAATCATTAAACAAAACAAAGTAAAACATAAAAAGAGTGTGTTTTAATGTAAGAGGGTAATTTCGGCAAGATATGGTTGTATCCAAACATAAAACACACTATTTTGAGTTTTGCATGTTTTCATAAAAAATGTTGGCATCGAAACTGTATCTACTCGCAACGTCTTTTTGATCAAAAGTAAAAGTTTGGAATAAGCATGTGTTTACAAATTAGATGAATATTTCTAAAAAAACTTCCGATTTAGGGGTGTTTAGGTAAGCTTATATGATCGGCATAGTAGCTTATATGACCCAACTAAGACAAACCCAAATGTTTGGCTAAGCTTATATGAGGGACCTTATGAGATTATATAAAGGGGGGGTTTTCCAAACACCCTCTTAAGTCTCTCTCAAACCACATATTAGCTTAAGCTCGTTATATTCTCAAAAACACAATAACTTCAAAACCTATAAAATCATTTTTAACCAAGTGAATACACTAAATAATAAACAATGATATAGAAAGATGTAACAGTAAGCTAAAATAGAGCATGATAACCTTTTTACGAAGTAATGCCATGCTTTTATGAAGCTTATCAACGGTCTTTTTTTTTGCGAGCAATTATAGCTTCCAGTTCATCAATCATTCTCATTCTCTCAGCTTCATACGACTCAATCGTGGATGCTTTTTCTGTTGTTTGATAATCACAATTACAATTTTACCTTAGCTTATAACCATGTCCATACATTAGTGTCTTTAAGAGGTGCGTGCATCGTATACCTTGGTGTTTTTCTGCTGCCCCAAATGCTCGCCAATAAATCAGTTCACCTTAATAGTGCATCAACATGTTTTCCCAATGCATCATGCAACCGTCCCAGTGCGTCTGTTCCTGTGTCAATGTATCAGCCCTTTCCAGTTCATCAACCGGTTGTCCCAATTCCTTCGCCCACTGATCTATTGCTAGGCCCCGTGCTAATGAATATCCCATTATGTCACTAATGCAGCTTGCTGCTTTATCGTGCTGCTATTGCACAACACCATCCTCTGCACAACCAACAACCGACAATAAGTTCATATACCAAATAAGTTGAAAGAAAAGTGAAAGGAAAGTTAGGTTGAGTTAACCTGTAGTTATAAGCTTATATACAACTTATGGCCACAGCTTAGCTCACTGTTCTTTCAACTTATTTTGCAGCTTATGACCTCATTTGACACGGCATTATGTGTTTAATGCATCATTAAAATTAAATTATCGAAAACTAATAAAGATAATATACTTGAAATTCTTGCTGGGAATGAAGATAATGAAACTACTTCTAGACTTTCAGAAAACAGTAAGCTTTGATACATCCCTAAACAGCGTTGAGAATAGCTAATCCCATAACCTGTTTCAGGAGGAAAACGATAACCGAAACCTTTTTTCACATAGGTTCTTCTCCATTGTTAACCAAATCCTAGCTCATATGCTTGCCTGAAATAAAATAGCAATGCCAAATATAAATACAATTCATGTACCAATGAAAGTCAAAAGATTGGTCAAACCCATAACCAAATACAACATATCTAACAAATTTCCAAAATTTTAAAGCCGTTGTTTTAAAAGCTAAGCTCAAAAAAGAAATTATGCCAATAAGTAACCCCAAACCCCCCATATAAGCAGTCTCAATAAGAAATCGCAAACAACCCCTAAAAGTAGTCATGCTAATAAGTGATCCCAAACACCCCCCAAATAAGCAGTCTTAATAAGCAATCACAAAACTAATGAATATCCATGTCATGAAATCATCTTAATTGCATAGAAATTTAAATATAAAACAAAAAACTCAAAATTTAAAGTAATCACTTACATGTAATTAATGTATTTAACATATTCATCTTCACTATTCTTTTTCCTCTAATCACCATGCACCTCATCATCATAACTTTCTTTCTTATAGTGATTCCATGAGTAAGAGGTTTTTTTTAGTTGTTGATAATGGTAAACTGATTTGTGGGTTTTATGAATCACACAGTATTATGTGTATTTAAGGGACACGTGTTCTTTTTTTTCTTAGAGAGACACGTTGTAACATTTATGATTTTCTACGACTCTTTAATGTCAACAATTTACTTTAGCCCGATATGCGTTTATTTTTAATTTTGATGTTTAAGCTAAATCGCGTAGACTAAAAAGAAATCATTTTACGTGAATGGTCACCAAATAAATTAAGGTTT
>BQNB010153206.1:0-15672 GCA_026074375.1 Tanacetum coccineum
TTAAAGGTATGAATAAATAAACGCTTAATGCATTTTATGATCAAAGAAAATTTTTATTCAACCTCACACTTTTATAAAATGTTGTAAATATTTTTATAAACATTACATTTTCTACAATTAAAAGAAATGTTTTATTCAAAATAAACATTTTGAAATTCAAATTTTCAGACCTAAAACGGCTAGAAAAGTTCCAGAAAATCCCCCCTACACAAAAGACAAACTGGGGAGCCCCTAGTCTAGGGCGGCCCCCTTAAATACACGGGCGGCCCCCTCAATTTTAAGGGGAACGCCCACCGATTTAAGGGGACCGCCCATAGGTATACGCTCCCCCAGTTTATCTTATAAATACTGGACTTTTCTCCACTATTTTCTCACCTTTTGCACTCATTCTTTTTGTTCTAAAACAACCCACATATCTCACTAAAATACTTTGATCATTTAATCATAAAGCTTTGTTTTTAAGTGATCCAAGCTCAATTCCTCAAGTGCAAGAAAAAAATACTTCCATCGTCAAGTGAAGAAGTATTACACATTTGTGTGTTGTTGCAACCTTGATGCATTCATATTACATATTTGTATATCAATTGTATATCTTGTATTTGTGTGTAGTAGCTAGATCTTGGCGATCTTTATAAGTATAGTTAGATCGTGGTGATCTTACCAAGTAGTGCTAATAGTTTGTGATATAAGTAGTGTTGTGAAGAAGTCTTGAAGTTGTGAAGAAGTCGTGAAGTTGTGGAAGTTCTCGTGAACAAGTCGTGAAGTTGTGTTGTGATAGATTGGTTCTAGCTAAGATTAGACCCTACATTAAAGCTTTGTGTCAATTAAATCGGTGTAACAACGTTGTGTACGTTTTCTCCGCCATAAGAGAGTTTTTTTTGAAAAAGTGGAAGAAAACACTTGAGTTAGGTGCGGGAGAGTTGGGGAGTCGGGCGAAGAGGGCGTCGTTATCGAAACCACGATAAATTCCGGCGTTGTGGTTTGATGTTCTTACCTCTCTTGTTTTTAACTTTTATCTTTTCATAAACTATATATTGTTCATATTGTGCAAACATTGCATTTACAAAAAGTCGAATCTAAGTTTACAAACAAAACAAAAACTTAAAATTAAAAAAGCGGTAAACTATTCAACCCCCCTTCTAGTTTTCCACAATAACTTTGTTTTTTTTGTAGTACGTATGATTTGATGGCTGCGGCGGTGGAAGTGGAGGAAGAGGAAGAAGAAGAAGGTGAATTGTTAAAGTGGGAGGATTTGATTTTTTTTTATCGAAACACATTCATGTGAATGACCAGTTGCGGTTGCAGCTGTGTAGTATGCCCGGAGACCGTTTTATGGGTTGCAATGTCATCTTGAGGTATAAGATTTATGATTTTTGTTTTGTTTCGAAACTGATTACTTTTAGCAAAAATGTTAGTTTGTGTGATTGAGAGATTTTGGACAATAGGTTACAAAATTGTCTGATAAAGGTCTCAATGCTATGTTTGTATAACTCCAATATAGCAGATAAGCTGAATACGTTTAGATTAGCCACCCAAAAAGGAGTAGATAACATCAATCCAAAACACCCTTTAAAATGCGTGTTCTTTGTTTTTTGGCCATTTTTCAATGTCGCTTAGGTTTTAGCTGTGAAGTTTATAACTTTATCCTTAATTTGGTGTGGGTTTTGTGACTGATATTCCATAAACCCTTGAAACATGTCATGTGATCGAGCATGATATTGGGTCAGCTAGGTATGGTCAGCTAGGCGTGGTCTGAGTCTTGGAAGTTGATGGAGAAAGAGCTGTTGTTCACAGGTGAGTATTCGACATTCCTCATTGTTTAAAGGTTGATCAACATTTTGTTATGACTTTGAATCATTAGCTTAATGTGAAAATTTTCACTTTTGTTTCTTATTTGACATATTCATGGTGGAATGAGTTATGTTACAAGCTTCTGAATAAAAACCAATGTTGTTTAATTGATATGCTTAAAAGCTCTTAGGATCTATATAAGTCTATAACTCCATAAAATGAGCTAATAAAAACAACACGTTTTGATAGAGTAGTAAAACATGAGTATGCAATTGAGTATATGTTTACTGAAGGTTAGGTTTCTTAACAAAAAAACACCTACATTTGAATAAAATTATGAATAGTTAACTAAATACGAAAGTAAAATTGATACATGTTGTCACCCACGCGCTGCCCAAATCTGCATCCTTACGATAGTCATCATAATAACCAATACAATTTAAATGAAAAATGGTTTAACAAAACATAAAAATGTGAATAGTTTTCATCTAATGATGTTAGCGGTATTACTGGCTTCTTGGATTTTTTAGTTTGCATGGTGTCCTAAGAGTTTAAACATTTCATTAGTTTAAGGGGTTGCGAATATAAGTATTGTTATAAAGTTAAAATAAAATGATGGAATCATATCTTGAATACAAGACCATTTGCTTACTGCTAGATACACCATTTTGGTTTATATGTATAGCTTAAAACATATGATGATATGATACTATATTTTGTATGAGGCTGTCAAAACTAACCAAGATTTCATTATAATAATTTGTTTTCTTATCAACCTCAAAGAATATGCGATCCCATTTTAGTTGGTGATTGCATTTTACTAATGTATGTGTGTACAGTCGTGATGCTCAACATGTAATAGCATTTAAGTTTTGCTCAACAAAGTGAATATGTAAGAAATAATTCGAAAGTTCCTCATAGTTTATTGAAATCATATTTAACCAATGTTTTTATGTCCATGCCCTTCAAATGCGTCGTCCCTGAGCCTAAACTATTTATTAGAAATGTCTTATAACAATATGATGCATTTGAACATTCATTAAAAATAGCCTAAAGAGTATAATGACTAAAATGAGATAAATAAACGAGTATGTTGGTAGTTTATGCAATAAACCCTTACTAACCTAATAAGTTTTGTAACCATATTTAATACAACACGTAGATAAATTTCAACTATATGGATAGATAGTATGGGTCAACCTGTGTGAACCAACCAATTTTCAACTTGCACTAATAATATTGTTGGGTGTAGTCACCCCTCTATATCAGTATTAACATTCCTATCTATAGGATGAGCGGGTAAAACTGATCGAAGCATAGCGAGATGATATAATTTCTAAATTGAAAATGTCATTTTCTGAGCTTGAGAATGAGGTGTACAGGTTTTTAGCACATATTTGTTTTACTCAAAAGTTAGTTTTCTATAATTTTTTGTATTATCTTGCATGTTTAAAGGACAACATATCATGTGGATTTCTATTTATATGTATTTTAGTATTAGTATTTCCTAACAGGTTTGAAAAAGTTTTGCCTGTGTTAATTTTTATCCGCCTATCATTGAATCTGGTAACAGTAGGATTGTGTGGGGTTTAAGTCAGATAGGTGACATGAAATAGTATCAAATGAAGATCTTGTTGCTTTGGATTCAAATGCTAATTAGGTGATGATTTATGATTGAACTATATAAGCTAATACGTATTCACCGCTATCAGATCCCAAGACAATGCTTCTAGCCCTGTTATTTCTACTTTTGATATGTGACACTTCCTTTTAACATTTATTATTAGCAACTTTAACTAGAGATTATCTTAATCTTATCGCACTTACTCCAAGATGCATATCACTCACATGGGATTAGTTCATATATATAGTCTTTTACTGCTAATGCGTGTTGCTGACTTATAGTTTCCTGATGCTTATGACAACATTGCAGACCACATAGACAAATATGAGCAAACAGAAGCAAGGCTCTAAACAAACTCGGACAAAATGAAAAAAGACACAGTAAGTTAATACACAAACTTGCTGCAAGAGTTGATGATATACTATGTAGCATCACCTTTATTTATACACAAAAGTGCATCAGATTGTGACATTTGCCTTTTTTTGTTCTTGAAAGCATTCTTATGTGAAAAAAAACTCAGTTTTGCTACTTCACCTAAAGATCCATCATTATGTTGTTGCAGGTGTTGTGAGCCTCATCATTACAAAGCATATCCAGAAATGACGCAGTAAAGGTTAGGTTTTTTTCTTACCATTTGTTTGTCGCTAATAGTGGTTATAACAGTTCACTTGCACCAGTCTCTATCAACTGAATCTAAATGAGGAAAATTTGGATACAATTGTTTTGATAATACAGTAGAAACTCGATAAATTAATACTCGATTATTTAATAAACTCTCTAAGATAATATTTTTTGCCGGTCCCGACTCGGGGATAGGGTGCTAAATTAATAATTCGCTAAAATTATAAGATAATACATTTTTGATAATTTCTTTAGACCCCATTTAAATATAAATTAATAATTCCTATATATAGCAATATTACATGAAATGATTTATGAAGGTTTCTTGAAAAAGACAAAATTGTCTTTTGTTTTTTGTTGAAATCATTTTCCCTTTGGAATCTCGTCTCTAATTTTCCTTACCATGGGTAAGAACTTCTGGTGTTTTTTCTCATACTCAACAAGAAATTGTTCATTGTGATTGCCGCTATTAAATAGCTTCGTTTTCGCGAAGGGGGTTCCATTGTAGAACTTTCATCATCTTCTTCATCGATATCATCTTTATTAATTCCAATAACGCTTTCAATAATTTCTTCATCAGTCAACAACTGTGCAACTACATTTTCTTCTGGGTGAGTCAGAACATCTTCGACATCCTTTTGCATTGGATAACCGAACTCTTTGATCAAAATCTGGTTTCTTGAGTGCTTTCACCACCTTTGCATCTGAGTACATCAAAAGTCATGTTATCTGTTGATCGAAGTTTAGCAATGAGCGAAAGCAGTTTGCGAAATTGTATTTGCACTAACAACCATAGTCCATGCGAACTTGCAATATTCATGCATCTATTACATTTATTTTTTGCCGTTCATTTGATTATACACGCATTGTAACATACTTAATAAAATAGTAATTAATATATAGATGAATTTTTCTTCAACCAATTGTATACTAATTAAATTAATAAAAATATTAATTATTATATAAATTTAATAAATTATTAATTTTATCGATTAATTAATAACTCTATTAAATTAATAAATTTTTGGTGGTCCCATTGTATTTAAGTTATAGAGTTTCTACTGTAGTGTATTATGGCAGATTATTTTTGGCAACTCTGAACCAAAAAAACTTACTTTTAAAGGGTGTTCGGCCTTCTATGTACTGCACTTTTAAATGGGTGTTTTGTGTATGCTTGCTGCTTTTTTTAAGGGTGTTTGGGTGTGTCGCAAAACTTAAAATGCACTATTTTGAAGGCCATTTCCAACGTCCCCCAATTGTACTATTAGTAAGACCCCACTACGATGAATTCTTTTAGAATCATCACAAAATACATGAAGAGTCACCACATATATGAAGCTATTGAGTTGTTATCAACAAAGTAACAACACTTTTATTTTGCCCACACACGCATCGATCCCTCTCAAAAGTTCTGCTGATAGCAGAAAAAGTAGTTTACGTAAGTTAACAATACATTACAAACACATCTCGAGCAAACTAACTTACACCAAATTCCGTATATATATTGACAGTGTAAAAGTGTAGAACCAATGCATACGAGAGGGTCATCCTAAGAAAGTGTAGAAGTGTAGAACCATGTGTGAGCTTTGCTTAGTTGGTTTACAAAAAAATGTAAGTTCTAGCCATATGGTCCACATTTTTTTTGGTTTATTTACTAATAGTATGCAACTAATTTTCTTTTGAAGTATTGTTCTCATAAATGAATATAGTATTTCTACTGATTTGCAGACACCAGAGCTCCAATCGAATGAAGCAATACACCATTTCCGGATATGCCTTTGCAAAGATGAGGCTCACACATCTGTTGAGCCTGTATTATTCATACTGATAAGCAGCCGCTAGCAACTTGACAAAAAATGGATCTGACACACATGATTCACTTGATAAAGGGGAATCCAACGACTCATCTTCATTAATTTAGACTTTAGATAACCTTCCTACTTAGATTGATGAAATTGAAATTCAATCTATTTATCTAACTAAATTTATATTCTGAATTACATTGTCTATCTTAGTTACATTTAGTAAAAAACGCTCAATATGAAATGCTACAAACATCCCGCGGCACCGCGCGGGTAACAAAACCTTGTTTTTCTTAAACACGGAGAGATACATGCATGTTGTGCTCTTTCTTTAAAACTTATGACGAATTATACTGTCATTTTGACTACTCGAAAGCATAGCTATAAATAGAAATAGAATGATGCTCATCATATTCAACATCTCTTTCATATAAGTTCAAAAAAAAATAAGTTGACTATACAAATTTTGTATTATGTATACTACAGCATACCTAGATAAAATATTTCAATACCATTATTTTAATTAAACAAAATAGGTACACCATACTCTTTTGGGGTTTCACTATGGATATATACTATTAAACTAAACTTCACAACAACTTGTTATACTTATTTTGTACTTATTTTATCTACACTTTCATGTTGCAAAAAAACACTAGACATAAACAAATACTATTTTTAATTAATCTGACAATGAGTAAGTAATGTTTTTTCATGTTCAAAACGTTTATTCTTGTATTCCGTTTAAGCAAAAACAAAAACAACCAATTCCTTCTTCTATACTCTCTCCCAAAAAAACATAACAAAAAATATTTATAAAAAAAATATAAAACTTTTATATGGTATTAAAGTTTGTGTAACTTAGGGTTACTAAATTCATCTTCATTCAGCTTTGGAAACTTCATCCTATTAAGGTACTTTGTTCAATCTCAAATTTCAACTTTGTGTATTAAATTTTTAGTTTTATGCATTTTTGTGATATGGGTTTTGTTTAGATTGTTGAATTGCATATGGGTTATGTTTTTTATATAGAATTTGCTTGATTTACAGGTTTAATGGGTTCTTTATGATACCCTTTTGGATAAAGTTTAGTACTTTGATATGGGTGTGAGATTATGAGTTTGATTTGTGTTGTTGGGGTTTTTTGGTGATTTGTGGGTGATATTTGTGTGCTCAAGAATTGATTTGCTACCAAAGTGGTTATTCGATGCCGTTTGGGACGTTTCGTAGATCGATTATGGGTATTGGGAATGATCATAATCAAGTTCATTCAATGGATGTTAATGGTGGTGATTCTAGTACGGGATATCATTGTGAACTCGGGTCGTTTGAGCATCAAGTTTTTAGGCGGTTCCGTACGCTTTCTGCTAGTTCCGGTGATGAGCTTTTGTCGCTTGATTGGGTAACTAAGTTAGAGATGCTTTTATGGCTTGTCAAGTAGATTTTAATGTTGCTCTGTCGAAAAACGAGGTTGATCTTGCTAAACCGCCTTTGGATAAGTTTGTGACTGAGTTTTTTGATAGGAGTATTAGGGCACTTGATATATGTAATGCTATTCGTGATGGGATTGAAAAGATTAGGCTTTGGCATAAACACTTAGAGATTGTTTCGAATGCTTTAGAGTCAAAATCGAGGAATGTTATAGTTGAAGGACAGTTTAGAAGGGCTAAAAAGGCTTTAACTGATTTAGCTATAGTCATGCTTGATGATAATAAAGAGTCTGCTTCTATGTTTTCTCATAGAAACCGATCTTTTGGGCGCCCAAATAAAGGGAAAGACCATCAAAAGAAACCAGGACATTCGAGGTCTTTATCGTGGAGTGTACCTAATTCATGGTCAGCGTGTAAGCAGCTTCAATTGATAGCTAACGGGTTAATCCCGCCTAAATCGCATGAAATTTCTGCTACTAATGGCTTAGCTAATGTTGTTTACACAATGGGTTTTGTCCTTATGTTTGTGTTATGGGCTTTAGTCGCTGCAATCCCGTGTCAAGATAGAAGTCTTCAAGTTAATTTTACTGTACCAAGACAATTTTCATGGGGAACTCCTCTAAATTTGCTTCATATCAGGATTATGGATGAATCCAAGAAACGTGAGCGTAAGAATAGCGCGGGGCTGCTAAAAGAGATACACCAAATGGAACAGTCGATTCATGTAATCATGGATTTGGTTGACTCTGTTAACCAGTTTCCATTGACTGAAGAACAGAAGGAAGAAGTGCAAACTGGTGTTAAAGAAATGTCTTTAGTTTGTGACACATTTAAGAATGGATTAGACCCATTGGAGCGCCAACTGAGAGAAGTGTTTCGCAAAATCATGTCTTGTCGGACTGAAGGCCTTGAAATTCTGGGCAGGGCACAAGCTTGAGCTGCAAATGTCTAAAAGAAGGTAAAAATATGAAGAAGAAAAAAATCATTATAAAGTTTGTTTTTTTATGTTATCCTGTGTTCAAGGAGAAATCACGCTCAGGACAATGGTCATTAACAATGGTAATATGTGTAGTTTGAGTATACCTTTTATGTGCTTATATCTTTATTCATGTTTCTTATGTTCTTCTTACTGGCATTGATCTTTCTTCTGTTTTTATTATTTTTGTTGTTTGTGATAACTTCATTCTTTGTTATATGTTAGTTTGTAATCCCGAAAACCATATTGGAGAGATGCTAAACATATAACATTAGGACGTTTCATTTTGCCATTTGAACGAGCTTGAATCAGTGATATGTCATGTAACATTGTAACATGTCATGTTTGTATAATGGATTATGATGGATGTTGAGATAATTTTAATCATAGACAAATCGGTATGATGAAATTAATGTAATACATAATGATCATGTGTGAGTGTGTATTAGGTGAAGGTCATAGAAACAGACAGCTTTCAAGTAGTAGTTGATTTTGTTAGTGATGAATTTAATTTATGGAACAGGTGGACATGATTTCTGGTTAGTCATTAATAGTTGGGGTCAAGCCCATGTTTATGGTAGCTATTGTTAATTATATACATACTTTTGATGGTCCCCTTTTTTATTAGCCACCACCCACCAGTCTAGACCATGCACCAGGCTGGGTTGACCCTCCAACCTGAGCCCAACCCATCAATGGTCTTTAAGAATAGTTACCCAACCCAAGCCCAGTTGAACCATTTTTAGTTCTTATACAAGCATGATTGCCCGCGCGTTGATGCGGGAAGTTCATTTTTTTATAAATATATTTTTTAATCTTTTTTGGCTAGCGTAAGGCGGTTTTTGATTGCATAAGAGCTGGACCTTCCGCGCGTTGCGGCAGAGGTTGTTTTTGTGCGATTTGGTTACATAGCCTGCGCGTTGCCGCGGGGTATAATTTTTCGCCAATATGTTTCGAATGAATATTGAGTGGAAATCTGTCCACGCGTTGCTGCGGGGCTGACTTGTATGCAAGGACAAGTTTTTTTATTTCACTGATCATTTTTTTAACAAATTACGTGAATATTCAAACTTCCAAACAATTTCTATACAATTGTACTATGCAGAAGCATTGCAATATTTGGCTCGTTTTGTTCGCAATTCGAAGATCCTTTCGTGGGTATTTTTTGATCTGAATGAATCGGTACAAATGTATTATATATTTGATAAATAAAGTTTATTATATAAAAATGTCGTAAATAGTTAAAAGTTGAGCGTCCGTTGTGTAAATTATTTATTTATTTATTTTGGGCTGGAATTTTGTTGACCGGCTTTTGGGCTTTTAATGGGCCAATTTTTTTTCACATCACAATATACGAGATAGAATGATGCCCGCGCGTTGCAGCAGGGCTATTTTTATTTGCTTTTTGAAAAAAATTGATAGTTGAATCACCAGCATTGGTAAATGAGGGTGTACCCAATTTGTGCTTTCATTAATTTTTATATATACTGTAAGGTATTTTTTAAAATTATCATCGAGAATAAGGGTGTGTTTTGAAAGTTTTTTTAATCTTTTTTTAATCTTTTTTTATCTTTCTAAAAACATATAATAAAATTCAACTTTTTCAAATAAAATCGTCCGCACGTTTGAAACATATCAATATTTGGCTTGTTTTGTTCGTAATCCAGAGGCTTTTATGTCCGTATATTTTTCATTAAAAAAGTCGCTACGTTTTTTGTTAGATATATTTAATAAATAAAGTTTGTTGTACAAAAAAGGCGTAAATAGTAAACTTAAACATTTTTTATAAAATGCTACGCACGTCTGAAGTAGAGGTGCAAACCGGAACCGGTTTTTTTAAAAACCGGTCCAAAAAACCGGAACCGGTTTTTAAAAAAACCGGTTTTTATTTAACCGAACCGGTTAGACCGGTTTTCGGGTTTAATAAGCGACCGGTTTTTTACCGGTTCTAAACCCGGTTTTATCCGGTTTTTTAAAATAACCGGTTTTAACCGGTTTTTTATTTTTTTATTTCAATTTTTTTATTTTTTTTAATTTTTTTTTATATCCGTTTAAAAAAAAACCGGTTTTAACCGGTTAAAAAAACCGGTCAACACTAGCCGTTATATACGTTTTTAAAAAAACCCGGTTTTAACCGGTTTTTTTATTTAAAAAATTTCAAACGGTCATATAGCCGTTTTTTTTGTTTTTTTTTGATGATTTTAAGCCATGGATTGGTAGTTTTGTTTTTTTTTTTTTTTTTTTGTTTTTTTATTTTTTTTTAAAACCGGTTTTTTTATTTTTTTTTTTAAAAAAATTTTAATTTTAATTTTTTTTATAACCGTTAATAGTTTTTAAAAAAAAACCCGGTTTTAACCGGTTAAAAAAACCGGTCAACATGGAAGTCAAACTAGCCGTTACATTTTTTAAAAACCCGGTTTTAACCGGTTTTTTTCGGGTGATGGCCATGCCGAAGCTCGAAATGTATTAGTATTTATATATTTTTAGTTGTATAATTGTATTGTTTAAATAAAAGTTATGGTTGTATTTTTTTAGTATGTTTCCGGTGCAAATAAAAAGTTATGATTGTATTTGTTTAGTATGTTTCCGGTGTATTGTTTAATTAAATGTTTGATAATTAACAAGTTTATTAAATAAATGTTCGAAGTTTTAAATTCCGAAAAAAACCGAACCGGTATAAAAACCGATTCCGAACATTTATAACCGAAAAAAACCGAACCGGTAAAAAACCGATTCCGAAAATTTATAACCGAAAAAAACCGATTCCGAACATTTATAACCGAAAAAAACCGATTTCGGAAAAACCGAAAAAACCGAAACCGGTTATTAGAAAAACCGGTTTTTTTAAAACCGGTTTTCTAATAACCGAAAACCGGTTTTAACCGATTTTTTTGCACCACTACAAGGAGTGTAAACTCTTTGGGTTTTGTTTTTAACGTTGTTTTTTTTTGGTAACCATGGTTTTCGGTCTTTTGACCGATTAATTCACGGGGTGTCTTCAAAAAGCTTTTTCGGGAATCGTTTTATAATATCAAACTAGCAATTTTGAAATAAAATTATGAAATTATCCAAATACGAACTAACCTTTGATTGAAGTGAAATTCATTATACTGATTTTGTTTATTTGTTAAATTTTGGCGTTTCTCCTAAATCATCCGACAATGTTTTTTTAAAGGTAGTATATGTTATATAAAATTTTAAAATGCTAACAAATTGGTAGATATTACAATGATCCTAACCGGAACAAGATTTCATTTCAACAATTATATAATTACAACCGATCCTAGTAAAATGTACGATATCCGATTGTAGTAGGAAAAGGAGAGAAAAACGGTTCCACAAATACGAATAAGTAAATAGTAATTTATATTTTACTTAAGTGATATCACTCTATCACACGTGTTAACTTTGTAAGTCATATTTATTTCGCCCCAAAAGAAATAAGTGGATAGAGACGCTGTGGAGCATTTTTTTTGAAGTGTGTAGTGCATTTTTGAAGTGGAAACAATATATTTTCAAAGTAACAAGTATTTGATTTTTTCTTCATAAACCACGTTTAAAAATGACGCTTAAAATTATATCGCCTAAAGTGACCGCCTCTCTAAAATTTCAAAATTATAACCCACTTTATAATCTCAAAATAAAAACTACCTCATCGAGTGGTGATATATAAACCTAACCATTAGACATACTAATAGACCTACACCATTTATTTTTTAACAAGTGTCATACACATCTTCTTTTTCATCATTTCCCACCAATCATATCTTTAAGTCTAATTTTAGGTTTAAGTTTTAGGTACACAAGTCTAATTTTGGGGTAGCAATTTTTCTATTCAAAAACGATCCACGTCATTTTCGTCTTATCTTCTATTGTTGGTGTATTGCATGTATACTTTTGACAGGTTAGCGCTTCATATATCAATATTTAAAATTGATTTTACTCACAATATTTCTTTTTAAAACTTGCAGATCTCGATAATGAAATACTTACTGGATTAAGATGTGTCCATGTTGAGTGTAATTAATGAGGCTACATTGTAACTCCAGGTTTTAACATGATGATATGCACACCACAAAATCACATGTGTGATGCATATGATACAACATCACATATGCATTTTTGTAGTGTGCACATCACTTTGTGTGGTGTGTATATCATCATCTAACTATTAATTGATACAGTTTCATATTGATGTTATTTATGATTCCATTTGTATAAGGATCTATATTTGTGGACACGCTATTTTTCGAGGGACTATAAAGTTTAAAGTGTAAACATTTAACTTCAAATTACCCAAAGAATACACAACATGAAATTTAGTCACGAATTTGCACTTTTATATCTGTGTGAATTTTTACTCACGGATTACCCATGACCAAATTAATAGGTATTATTGTGGTATCTTTAAAATCCCATGAAATATATACCCAAGAACTTAGAACAATCACCCACGTAAAATATTGTGTCTAACTTTCCCACGAATGCTAAGGTGGTGTTTGATTTTTTAAAAATACCTTTTAACACCCTCTTAATCTGTCTCGTTCAGGCGCGGTCAGACATTTTGGTCATTCAGTGCGTTTGTTTTTTTATTTTCGTTTAGAGGCGGTCAGCGACTCAAACCTCTTACCCACCAAGATGGGGAGGGGATGTCTTACTACCTCTTAATATGTTTTTAACTTTTTTACTTTCTTTTTTTTCTTTCTTTCTTTAGCCTTTTTACTTTCTTTTTTTTCTTTAATTCCTTTTTTTTATCTTATATTATGGGTGTGTTGGTACCAAGCGTTTGAGAGCGTTTTGGAGCAACTAGCGACTAGCGGTTTAAATATAATGTTTGTTTGGCAATGAGCAACTACCGGTTGAATTGTGTGGAACCGATCTTATTCAAAACGCTCCATCAAGAAGCATTTAGATCTAGCCGCTAGCGTTTGGCTCTCAAATGACATATATGAACCTTTTATTTATTTAAATAATTTTTATGTTAATGTGTATATGTCTTAATACGTCATTTTACACTTTATAATTACAGCTACAACGACGTTACCAAATACTTTTATTTAACAAACAGCTACTGATAACTGCTACTGCTTACTGCTTACTGCTTACTGCTTACTGCTTACTGCTACTGTTTGCTGCTTTTGCTACTGCTTCCTGCTACTGTTACTGCTACGTTCACCAAACACAACCTATATATTTTCTCGTCTTTTCTTTTCGTATTGATTATTAGTCAACATTGAAAGTCAAGTCAACATTCAAACATTTAAGTCAAGTCAAGACATTTATTAGTCAAGACATTTATTATTCATTAATTTGTATTGGGCCTAAGCCCGTAATCATTCCAGAATGTTCTCTTGTGTCCTATATATAGGATAGTTGTTATCAATAATAATCAAGGAATCAAATTAGCCTTTCAATATGGTAATCAGAGCAAAAACCGATCCTCTCTTAATTTCTCTCTCAAAAATCGACCCTCTCCTTAAGTTCTCTTTATATCTCTCGACTACTGTAATCTCAAATCATCTCCGATTGTATTTCAATATGTTTACCTGTACCCTAGCCCAATATGTGGCCTACAAGACTAATGTTGCTCAACAGTTTACACCACAAAAGCATTACAGATTGCCGCATCCCGGTCAAGGTATACTCGGTCCTGCTCCGGCTATTTATGCATCCCAACCTACTACTTTACCAAGTGCGTTTAGCACTATGCCGCTGCAAGACCCGACTTGGCACATCAACCATTTACGCGACTTTACTTTATTCCCTTTTGATGATATCGAAAATTCGGCATATTTTGTAAATTCCACTAGTTATTTTACCATTCAACTCCGAGTTGGAACACTCTTCTTATGCTTTTGAATCGCATATTTTGTTTAGTAATCCGTCGTTTTGAAGCCTTCCAGTTGATGGGAGTACGAAAATTAACTTGTCACCTCATACGTGTCACCTTGGAGCACCTACCTTTAAGAACACGACTCTTTACGTTCATTTTGTTGATTGAATATTTCTTTACGTTTATTTTATTTGACTGCTTCTGCGTTCGTTCGGATATTCTTTATACTTGTTATGACCTATCGCTTTACAAACAATCTCGATGTCAACCCATAAATCATTTTGCTACCATTTTGTTGTCACCCTATGAGCTACTTCACGTTCACTTTATTGACTATTTCATTATGTTATAAAACTTTTTTATACCATTTCGTACACCACACTATTTTGACAAAAATGAGCATTTCATCGTTGGCCCTCAAATATACATAGCCTAATCACCTATGTATATTTGGTGCATAGACTGATTACCTATGCATTCAGGAAAGACCATGTCATGCTGAGAGTAGTCACCTTAAAACCTACACCTCTTCATCAACATAATTCCGGAAGAAGTATCCGCATCTCTTCACTAAACCTGTACCCTTGTCAAGTGTCGCGACTTGAGCCTTGAGGACAAGGCTCTTCTAACCAGAGGAGACTATAACATTTTGTATTTTCAGGTCATTTACGACGTCATATATTTTACTAATTATTTTTTTCCAGTACGCGTTTACTTTTAATTTTAATAGTTAAGTTAAATCGCGTAAGTTAAAAATTATCATTTAACGTAAACGGACACCAAACGAATTAAAGTTTTCGTCAAGCAAGCAATATATTATTTTTACGAAAGTAATAATCAACTTTTTATATTTTATTTTTATTGGTTGCGTAAAACGTTTACGTTTCGCAATTAAATACATTTAGGCAAACCTGGAAGCACCAAAACTTTTCTACGCTTCAATAAATACCCACTTTTATACCCAATACATAAAAATTACAAAAATATCTTACCTATATACATACATATCCGGTTATAGGATGAAAAACACAAAGATATTACAAGTTGAAAAACACTTTCCTTGATTTCATGAGATGATCTCTACTTTTAGGAACATTTAGATATTATTTGCAAGACTTTTGCAAGCAAAGCCCATACCTTGACCAAGACTTTCCTTGAAACCCTCATGGTGTCTTTCATGAACCTGGACATGATCTTAACTAAGTCCTTAGAGTATATAAGCTAGCAACTAGAGAAATAAACACACACTCTTCATTTCCTTGGTGAAACAAAGCAAAACACTCTCTCTTTTCATCTCCTTTAACCCACTGCTCAAAACCCTCTCAATAATAAATCCATAGCTTGATTTTCTAAGACCATACAAGCACTCATACATCCTTCCTATTTTTATAAAACCCGGTATAAACGTAAAACGTATATTTGTCGTGTCTTTTTCGTTATAAATCAATTTATCGAGTTTCTTATCATTTTGGAATCATCATGAGACGTACTATCTTATAAAATTATAAAATGACAAGGTTATATGTCGAATCCAAACAGAAAGTTTGGATGTGTTTCATAAAAACATGTTTTAAAAGCATCCTAATGGTGATTTC
>BQNB010153207.1:3035-15672 GCA_026074375.1 Tanacetum coccineum
TTATCAATGCTTAATATGTTCTTTAGTTAATTTAGATCTTAGTTTTCATTTTTTTATAAATCTGTCAAAAACTAAAAAATATAGCATAGTTGTTAGTTTATTGATTCTGGCTTATTTGCTTATTGGATTTTGTTCATTTTGTCTGTTTTTAGCTCTTTAGTATATGGTATCTTAGTTTTGAGCTCTTATTTGCATTTTCATAAGCTTAAATGGATTTGACTGTGTTTAAAGGGGTGTTTGGCACAGCAGTACTAACTAAGAGTTAGTACTGCTTGTGAAATCTTTGTTTCTTAAAACTGAATTTGAAGATCATTTTTTGGCTTACAAGTTTAGATTCTAGGTAGTTTGTTAAGATTGATAAAGTTTTCTAGTTGCTATTTTGAACCTGTGATCATTAAGGCTGTTATAGTAGCTTTTTTAGCTTAAGTTCTTTCTAGTTATTGTCATTGCTCAAAATACTTTAGTTTTAATGTCATAAAGTTGCTTAAATCAAGTCATTTAGTTTTCATTTGTAGATTTTATGATTTGGGTTAAAATGTGTCATTTGCATCAGATAAAGAAAACAGATAAATAGCCATTTTCATGAACAATTATCAGAGGGTAATTTTAGTTTTAAAAGTCTAAAATTTGGTTTACAAGTAATTTTTGGGTTATTCTTAACCTGTTTGAAATTATTTTTTTAAAAATAAGCTAATTAGGTCATTTGTTTTAAGCTATCAAAGTATTCATTTGTCTTTTCAAAACATAAGTTCACTCAGCATGATCTTAGTATTTCAGATGTTTTCAACCAGCTTTTTCACTTGTCTTTCAAAGTTCTTTTCAAAAGTGCTTATTTGTAGCTTATAGGTCAAGGTAGAGGTAAGTATAAGCCAATTTGTCTTAAGTGTCCATTAGCTTATAGAAATTAAAGCTTAAAAAGTGCTATTAGGTCTGTTTGGTACTAAGTTTTGCTTAAAAAGCTTATTTGGATTTTCAGCTTATAGCTTGTGCTTTTTGCTCATTTCTAGCTTAGACAAGCTTGATAGGTTAGTTTTTAGAAGCTTATAGCTTATTTAGTTTTAGTTTTAGCTTATCATCAGTTTCTAGCTTATTTAGTTTTGATAAAAAAGTAAAAAAAAATGGTTAAGTATAGTTTGTCTGAATTTTAAGCAATTTTCTAGCTTATTAGTAGTTTTCTTAGAAGTTGTTTTCTCAAAAAGTTTTCACATTAAGCTATTTTTCAACTTTGTTTTCAAAATTTTAAAAAAAATATATATATATATTTAAACAAGAGGCCTTGGATTCGAACCCAAGACCTCCTGCTTAACAAACATACGTCCCACACTCTCACACACTTAACCATCTGTGCTACATTAGCTCATCCAACATTCCTTGTTTACACTTTTCTTTTAAACACCTTTTTCATTTCTTAATTTTATTACAAGCCGTAGCTTTTTCCTAGCTTTTAAGAGCTTTTCGTTTTAGCTTATTTTGGTCTAGCATTTTTATAAAATCAAGTAAGTCGTTTTACACTTTTAGTAATTTTCTAGGAATTTTTAGGATTAGTTTAGTATTTTTAAACATTTATTTTTATTAAAAACTTTAAAAATTCATAAAAAATAGAAAAATAATCAAAAAAATAAAATTCTTTTTTCTAAAATTTTCTTTTATTATTCTCTAGGCTTTGGTTCAAAAATTTCTTTCATAGGGTTAATATTTTGAAAGTGCAATTTTTAAAGAACGGGATTTCGTTCCCGTTCTCGTTTTTTTTCGTTTTTAGTTTAAATAGCTCTCGTTTTAGGATTTCCTTAGCATTTCCTTTTTAATAGTCAATTAGGATTAAAAATAGTTTAGAAAATCATTTAGGGTTAATTTTATTATATTTTAGGTTTTAATTGTGCATTTCTTTAATTCCCGTTATTTTTATTTGTGCTTAATTGTTTTAGTTGCTTTTAGTTGTAGAAATAGATTATCAATCAAAAATCATCTTCGAACCAATTCAAGTCATTGTCCAAATAACAAACGAGGTCTCAATTTCATAAATCTTTGAGAAAACGACCCGGTAATCACTTACCGGTTAAACGTGTAGTATTTTTGTAAGATTTTTCCTACTACCTTTGTCCTCAAGGGTAGTTTTGGAATTTTCTATACTTTGGATATTATTACGTATATTATTGACTTAGATCAAATTTTTGGCGGCGCTGCCAGGGATTTATGATTAAGATTCCTTCGTTTGCAGTTTGTTGATCGTGATTTGAAGAACCTTTCGTCTTCGAAAGTTACGCTTTTGAGAAAATAAAAAAAAAAATATATAAAATATTTTCCTTTCTCTTTTTAGTATAAATAGAAGATTAATAAAAACAAAAATACAAAAATATTTGCTCTTCCGGATTTTTCGATTTTTCTTGTGAATTCATTAAGAAATATTTCGAAATTCGACGGACCAAATCTGCAATTTAGCCAAACCACAAGGACCATTTTTGCAATTTACTCTTTATCTTTTATGTCATCTTCTTCCTTAGATAGCCACTAGAGGTGTGAAATGGGTTGACTCGACCCAACCCGAACCCGATAAGGCTTTATAGGGCCAAGTTGATTCGGGTTCAACTTAGCTTATCGGGTCAACCCAATAAACCCGATAACATAATAGAGTGGGGTAGGGTCACAATTAGTTTGTTATCGAGTTATCGGGTCAACCCGATAAGCTACATAACCCATTAACAATTAGTTTGTTATCGAGTAAAAGGTTAGGGCTGTGTATTTGTTTTAAGCTCATTCTTAATATTTTTGCATGAGTTTTATTCTCAACTTTATTACCTTGCTAAAATGCATGGCAAACTACATCATCTTAGTTATAAAAACACGTTGCTGTGAAAGTTTTTAGAAAATATGCCCTATTGTTATATACTTTGTTATTGCATGTGTTTTTCGTTATATATAACGTAAAAGTAGATAAAAACTTGTGTGTTGTTTTAGTTTGTAGGTTAACGGTATGGGATTAACAAGTAACTCGATAGACCCGATCCGATAACCCGCAATCTGATAGACCCGATTCCTTATAGGGTTGAGTTGCGGGTTAGTTTTTATTTTTTCAAAAAACCCGATAGACCGGACCCAATAAGCCCCAAACCCGACCCGCTAACCCGATTGATGGAAGTGGCCTGAAAGAATTGGTTTTGAAAAAGAGAAATGAAGATGTATATGGTTGGCTTGGATTAGATTTTACCTTTTTCTTCATACGGTAATTAAAGAGTTTATTATGTTAATGTGTTTTAGATCTGGTTCTAAACATGATCACTTTTGTATGTTTTTTATTAGTAGAAAATGTTTTTAAAAATTGGTGGATTTCTATAGATTTTGTTTATTAGAGCCTAACTAACGTAACACCGTAATATCGTCACATCAACGTCAAATTAGCTTTAATATTTTAACATCAACACACACACAAAAAACTCTCTGCATTCATAACACCCCATAACATCATTTTTTAGAACTCACCTTTTTTTTCTTTTTTCTATTTATTAAAACAAATTATTTTCAATTATCAATTGTGAAGTTGAGGAGTAAGTCTGCAATTTTTGCAAACCACAGGGAGCATATTTGCACTTTTCTCTAAAAACAAAAGAAAACCAAATGGACTAAAATGCCAAAAAAGAGCAAATTTGTATTTATCTTTTATGCCATCTTCTTCCTTAGATAGCCACTAAGCCACTAGGGGTGTCAAATGGGTTGACTCGACTTAACCCGAACCCGATAAGACCTTATAGGGCCAGGTTGATTCGGATTCTACTTAACTTATCGGGTCAACCCAATAAACCCGACAACATAATAGGGTCGGGTAGTGTCACAATCAGTTTGTTATCGAGTTATCGGGTCAATCCGATAAGCTACATAACCCATTAACAAATTTATAAATTTGGTTATCACATCTCCTTGTCGTTGGTATTTAGAGTAAAAGGTTAGGACTGTATATTTGTTTTAAGCTCATTATTGTTATTTTTGCATGAGTTTTACTCTCAACTTTATTACCTATGCATGGCAAACTACATCATCTTAGTTATAAAAATACGCTGCTGTGAAAGTTTTTAGAAAATATGCCCTAAATCTTAGATCATTTAACTTGTTTAAACTTGTTTAATCTTGTTTAAATGTGATCCAATCTTCTATCCTTTCTTTCTTCCCTTAAGTGCAAGAGAAGAACTTTCGTCATCGTCAAGATACAAAGTTATGTAGTCTGGTTAGTCCATTTGTAACATTTGTTAAATATAGATCGAGTCCACGTCTTCCAATATTTAGTAGTATGTAGATCCAAATAAAGTATATATTAGGAAGGGTTGATTGTGTGTTGGTTAGTATTTTAGGCCTCAAAATACATTAGTGAAGTGGTAGATTAGTTCTAGCTAATATTAGGACTTGTCATTTAGCTTTGTGTCGAAAAATATTGTAAGCGACGTGGTTTATGTGTTTTGGCCATAAAATACATGGTTTGTTATGTTGGGAAATAAAACATAACGGGTTTGCTTGTACCCGAAGAAGAACTCGACATCTAGCTTAGTGTCAAAAAATAGCGTAAGCAACGGTATAAGGTTTTCTCCGCCGAAAGGGAGCTTGTTGATTAGTGAAGTAAATCTTGAGTTGGATGCTCGAGGAGTGGAGTAGGGCTAAGAGGAGCTTCGTGACCGAGCCACTATAAATCATCGTGTCCGGTTTGCATTTTTTTTACCTTTCGCTTTACTTATTTCTTTACATTTATCGCTTTACTTTTATACTTGCATTGTGATCATGATTGCGTAGATTGTTGTGTATATCATGTTACTTATAGTTGTGTAGTTCTTTGTAGTAAATATTGTGAGTGTGGTTGTATTGTTAGATTATGTATTAGTAATTCTACATCTATAACCAACACTTCTCATAATTGCGTCAAACTTGATTAGTGATTTGATACAAAAGATTTAAAGTTTTAATTAGAAACGTATTCACCCCCTCTATAGTTTCCACAAGCAGTATTCAATGTAACATTTCAAACCAAATTCTCGGTATTAAATTATGGTGTAATCTTGTATATTGTGAGATGTAAATCATTATGTCGCATCCCGTGTTTCCGCTTTTAGCGGGGTGTGACACTGAAATTACCAGTTATTAAATGGAAACACACAGGTAAAGTATAACCCACGTATTGATTACAACTCAAGTAGAATACAGCGGACTGACCATAAAATGTCGTGCACTTGTTGTGAATTACAACTCAACTATTACTTTGTTATTCGCTTGTATGTAAATAGAGTTTGTTACTATATAGTTAAGTACTAAGTTGTTGCTTGATCAAAGTCACATTTTGTAATTTATTAGCTACTCATTTGTAGTGTCACCCGATAATCGATTCACCCGACCCGACATAACCCGACCCGCATACCACCCGAACCCGATAACCCAATTCTTTATCGGGTCAGGTTGCAGGTGAGTTTTTAAAAATCAAAACCCGACATAATCCGATCCGCTAAGATCCGATAACTCAATAACCCGACCCGATAACACCCCTATGTGTGCGTCTAATCTTGATGACATCATATAACGTCACTTTTATAATATCATTTATCCCATGTTTCTTACCCATTTTATATAATTATTGCGAGAATTGATACTTAATCGTTTATATTTGAGATTTGCACTAATTATGGAGTGCTTTGTGAAGATTAGCTAAAAGGCACGCATTATGGAGCTAAAACGAAGAAATCTCCAGAAACTGACTGACTATACGCCGTATCCATCAAGGAAGCTACGGCGTATTTGTGCATGCACTTCACAATAAACCACGAAGACCTATACGCCGTATCCAGGAGCTATCATGTCTAACTAACTTGGTTGAGCAAGTTTATATTTGTTATTTCTAAACACGAATCGGGCATAAATCATTTTTCTTAACTAAGATTAAAGGCCGAAATGATTCTTCATTATGCTAAATAGATAATCTTTTAAGTAAACTACCCGTTTATTCATTCGATTATGCTAAAATTCATGAACTTGTTATCACTCCAAGTTTATCTTTCTTACTCTTGTCTCCCAAATAAACATTGTTTTAAATCTTGAAATGCATCTCACCTTTATCTTTAGATCCGTGACAATCTTTAAGATATCTTTTTGTAAAACAACTTGACTTTTCTTAGAATCACCAATCCCTTGGAACGACCCGTGTGTTTCCATTTAATATTATACTATGTACGTGGGTTATACTTTACCCGTGTGTTTCCATTTAATAACTGGTAATTTCAGTGTCACACCCCGCTAAAAGCGGAAACACGGGATGCGACATAATGATTTACATCTCACAATATACAAGATTACACCATAATTTAATACCGAGAATTTGGTTTGAAATGTTACATTGAATACTGCTTGTGGAAACTATAGAGGGGGTGAATACGATTTCCAATTAAAAAATTTAAATCTTTTGTATCAAATCATCAATCAAGTTTGACGCAATATGAGAAGTGTTGGTTATAGATGTAGAATTACTAATACATAATCTAACAATACAACCACACTCACAATATTTACTACAAAGAACTACACAAATAAGTAACATGATTTACACAACAAATCTACGCACATCTTGATCCAAATGAAAGGATAAATGTAAAGCGTTATGAATCTAAAGAAATAAGTAAAGCGAAATGTAAAAAAAATGCAAACCGGACACGATGATTTATAGTGGCTCAGTCACGAAGCTCCTCTTCTCCCTACTCCACTCCTCGAGCATCCAACTCAAGATTTACTTCACTAATCAACAAGCTCCCTTTCGGCGGATAAAACTTTATACTGTTGCTTACGCTATTTTTTGGACACTAAGCTGATGTCGAGTTCTTCTTGGGTACATGCAAACCCGTTATTGTTTTTTTTCCCAACATAATAACCTTGTTTTTATAGCCAAAACACATAACCACTGCGCTTACTATAATTTTTTGACACAAAGTAAATGGCCAAGTCCTAATATTAGCAAGAATAATCTACACTTCACTAATGAATTTTGAGGCCCTAAAATACTAACCAACACACAATCAACCCTTCCTAATATATACTTTATTTGGATCTACATACTACTAAATATTGGAAGACGTGGACTCGATCTATATTTAACAAATGTTACAAATGGACTAACTAGACTACATAACTTTGTATCTTGACGATGACGAAAGTTCTTCTCTTGCACTTAAGGGAAGAAAGAAAGGATAGAAGATTGGATCACATTTAAACAAGATTAAACAAGATTAAACAAGTTAAATGATCTAAGATTTAGAGAGATTTTAGTGAGATTTAGAAAGAGAAAGAACTAAAAATTTTATGAAAAAGATTGTAAAAATAGTTAGAAGTGACTCACCATTTATAGGAGCTGAAAAACAGTCTGTCAGATAGCGGTGACCCCAAGATATATTAGGGGGCCGCCCAATATTTAAGGGGGCCGCCGATATATTTTAGGGACCGCCCCAACAGACGCTCTTTTTTATCTTTTTGTGAAGAAGCTAAAATCTGGTGTAAATCAGACTTGTTTTATGGAGGAAAATAGCTAGATTTGAATTTTGAACTAATTACTACATAAAATATTTCTTTATAATTCAAAAATAATTTGTCTAATTAATTTTTGAGAAATGGTTTTGTTATATTTATAAAAATATAAATTTTAAGACCAAAACTTATTTCTTTGATCATCCTACAAGTTTAATGTTGTTTGTACATACCTTATGTGATTTACGTCGGGTGTAGACAAATGTCCATGTTGATGCATACTTGAGACGTCGAGAGATATAGATACATATATGCATTGATGATTTGTGATTATGAGCAACTTGTGCACTTTACGTTACGTATTACAAGTTACATGTTTGTTATCACCAAAACATAAACGGGTCATATAGATTAAATATCATAATATTTACACTAACAGTCTCCCCCTTTTTGATGATGACAAGATATGTAAACGATAACACATAGTAAAGTTTAAAAGTTACTTGTTTACACTCCCTCCTCCCCCTTTTGTCGAAGCAAAAAGGTGTTATGTGGATAATGGTTGGAGCATATAGTTTGGAGGTTTGAGAAGAAGACATGAGAAGAGGGTACGTTCTCCGGGTATATACGTTGGAGGAATGAGAAGAAGGTAGGTGCTCCGAGTATATAAGTTTGAGGTATGAGGAGAAGATATGAGAAATAAAGGTGAAGGTGATTGTGTGTTTCTTGGATAGTTTTTAAAATATCGCAAAAATCTATACATAAAAGATGTTTTTATTTTATTTTTAATCTTGTATTTTTAATCAAATGAAATGGATAATACAGATTAGTTCTTTAACATGTATGAAGAAACTAGTGTGTATAATAAAACTCTTTCCCTTTAATATTATCATAGTTGTTGAAGGTTATTTGTAACATTTGTTAAATATAGATCGAGTACACAGACATAGTTTTTAAAATATGACACTCAATTAATTTTGACTAATTTCCACCCACCACTCACTTTCTTAATGTAATTTCAATTTTCAGTACAATTGTTGTGGATAGATATTTACTACAAAGAACTACACAACCATAACTAACATGATATACACAACAATCCACGCAATCATGATCACAATGCAAGTATAAAAGTAAAACAGAAATGTAAAGAAATAAGTAAAGCGAAAGGTAAAAGAAAATGTAAACCGGTCATGGTGATTTATAGTGGTTTGGTCATGAAGCTCCTCTTTGCCTTACTCCACTCCCTGAGTATCCAACTCGGGAGTTACTTCACTAATCAACAAGCTCCCTTTTGGCGGAGAAAACCTTATAACGTTGCTTACATTATTTTCTGACACTAAACTAGATGTCGAGTTCTTCTTTAGGTACAACCAAACCCGTTATGTTTTATGGCCCAACATAACAAACCTTGTGTTTTATGGCCTAAACACATATACCACGTCGCTTACATTATTTTCCGACACCAAGCTAAATGTTGAGTCATAATCTTAGCTAGAACCAATCTACCACTTCACTAATGTATTTTGAGGCCTAAAATACTAACCAACACACAATCAACCCTTCCGAATATATACTCCATTCGGATCTACACATTACTAAAGACTGGAAGACATGGACTCGATCTACATGTAACAAATGTTACAAATGGACTAACTAGACTACATAACTTCGTATCTTGACAATGACGAAAGTTCTTCTCTTGCACTTGAGGGAAGAAGGAAAGGATAGAAGATTGGATCACATTTAACAAGATTAAACAAGTTAAATGATCAAAGATTTAAAGAGATTTTAGTGAGATTTAGAAAGAGAAGGAACTAAAAAAATCTGTGCAAAAGGTTCTCAAAATAATTAGAAGTGACCCACTATTTATAGGAGCTGAAAAATAGTCTGTCAGACTACGGCGCCCCCCAGATATATTAAGGGGCCAACTAGTATTTAAGGGGGCCGCCGACATATATAAGGGACCGCCTTGACAGACGCTCTTGTTTTTGTCTTTCTGTGGTGAAGGTTAAATCTGGTGAAAATCTAACTTGTTTTAGGGGGGAAAAGACCAGATTTGAAATTTAAAATAATTACCACATAAAACATTTCTTTATAATTCAAAAATAATTTGTCTAAATAATTTTTGAGAAATTGTTTTGTTATATTTACAAAAATATAAAGTTTAAGACAAAAACTTATTTCTTTGATCATTTTACAAGTTTAATGTTGTTTGTACATACCTTATGTGATTTAGGCCGGGTGTAGATAAATGTCCGTGTTGATGCAGACTTGAGACGTCGAGAGATGTAGATGCATATATTCATTGATTATTTATGATTACGAGTAACTTGTGCACTTTACATTACGTATTACAAGTTACATGTTTTTTCATCACCAAAACATAAAGGGATCATATAGCTTAAATATCATAATATTTGCACTAACAATCTCCCCCATTTTGATGATGACATAATATGTAAATAATAACACAAAGTAAAGTTTAAAAGTTACTCGTTTACACTCCCTTCTCCCCCTTTTCTCGAAGAAAAAAGGTATTATGTGGATAATGGTTAGAGCATATAGGTTGGAGGTTTGAGAAGAAGACATGAGAAAAGGGTACGTGCTCTGGGTATATATGTTGGAGGAATAAGAAGAAGGTTGGTGCTCCGAGTATATAGGTTTAAGGTATGAGGAGAAGATATGAGAAATTAGGTGAAGGTGATTGTGTGTTTCTTGGTTAGTTTAGAAAAGGTCATGAGAGATGAGAAGTAGGCAAGAGAAGAAGGTAGGTACTTCGAGTGTATAGGTTGATGGAATGAGTAAAAGGTAGGTGCCCCAAGTATATAGGTTGGAGGAATAAGAAGAAAATATAAGAAATAAGGTTGAGGCAGTTTTGTGTTTCTTGGATAATTTAGAGGATGTTGTGATAGATGAAAAGAGGGCATGAAAAGAAAGTAGGTACCTCAAATATATAAGTTAAAGGTATGAGAAGAGGACCTTAAGGTTGAGGGTGACTTTGAAGTGAAAGAACCCTTATTCATATTTGACAATCCCCAATCCTATCTTCCTATAAAGGTGAGCTTGCATCATCCCAGTGACTTCTTCTAGCATTACGGTTTAACCAACTCTATGCTATTTACCCACATATCTCCTAGCTCCCCCTTGTTCATTGCATCCCCGTAATAATAACATTCCTTGTATATTGACTATAACGGATCCATAAATCAAATAAATTACCATCGATGCTCAAGAAGTTCGATGCAATATAAATGAGTAGAACGCTTGCAAATGCTCCCTCTCGGTGTATGATCCCCCTTGTTTGAGACACAAAGGAAATAAGGAAGTGTGCTACAAAACAAAGTTAGTAGAAAAGTGCACACACACATATATATATATATACTAGTTGAAACTTGCCCGATGGGCGGGTATGACTTGTGATTATTGTTTTTAAAAATTAAGTAACGCTTAATGAATTATGAACAATGTGAAATTTTCATAAAGTGAATAACAAACAAAAAGAAATGTACGGTAATCCGATAAGATGAAATAAACTTAATAAGTATTCGTCACGTGCAAGTATACAAAAAAGAGTACATGATAAGCAATGTGAAAACTAACACGAACGTGTATTCCTTTTCAAAGAATCGTAACTACGAATGTATTGTATGATTGTTTGCTCGAAAAGGAGTACATGGTACGCAATGTGAAAGCTAACAATTTTGGGGGACAAAACTAATAATTATAAACACCATAACTTATTTATTGAGTGCAGTTCATCTTTCTGTTCATTCATACACAAGTTAATAATCTGTTTAATGGGCTCGTAAACAAACTGAACAAACCCACATTTACAATCTGCTAACCCGTATTCTTAGTAGTCCATTTTCTCGTATTTGGGTCAAAGTAGTTGTCGCCTCATAGCCTTTCCATCATCTTCGACTCATCAACACCAAACTTAGGAGCATAGATTTTCGCGAAATTAGTCAAAGTAAAAACAGATATCACAAATTGACTTGAATGAGGTTGGTTTCATACCTACACTTTCCTGACATTTTGGAGTATACAGAAACTTGTTTTGGACAAGCCCTATTTTTCTCTATCATTCATTAAAAAAGAGTAAAAAATGACATGACATGATTGCAAACCTGATGATGGTGATGAACTGATGCAGGTCTTGTTATCTGATAAGCAACTATCCGCCAAGAAAGGCGGTTCAGGGCAGGCACAGGTATTTAAGCTTGTGGCATTATTGTACATGCACTGGCCACCAGATTATGTGCAGTAGGTGCAAGGGCCGACTCTAACATTCCACTTGACCTAAACCCCTTGCTGGACAACAGGACCCAAATAACATGATCTACCTCGAATACAAATTGAATTATAATAAGATGATTGAAATATGATTGTTTTCACAAAGTAACATGCTTCTAAAATAAGAAACTTACCAGCAACAAATTGATGTTGTTTAAGACGAAAGGATACACAAGTTAGCTAATTCCCAATACGTTGGCCACCACGAGATACGACACAATCAAAAAACCAATAAAGAGAATCAGCATTTAAAAATACTCAATATTGATGATGAAGTTGACAACAATGAGGTTGAATATGTGGAGGAGGAAAGCGATTGAGTTATACTATTGAAATATGCCTTTATATTTAACGAGTTGCCGATAAAAATCTAACCCCTATTAACGCATTTTGATTTCACAAGACTGGTCATTGTGCGTTTTTGTAGGTAACACGTCAAAATAGGCAACTCTCAACCTGTTTAAGCCATTCTATATGAATCATTTAATGAAAACTTTTTATCTGACCCATTATAGACAATTTATAATCCAATTTAAACTATATCATGTAGGTACAACATACACCAGGAGCATCAAGTACTGCAAGATATGTTGCAGCTTTATAGTTGGGTTCTAACGATGTTAAAGTTTTCTCATTCCCACTTGTTAAGAGGCATACTTAGTGATTATGATATCGATTGTTCCATACCACGCCAGATAACCACCACTACAACCTGTGCAAAAATCATTTGAACCCAAGTATGTAGTTGCAGCAAATATCACAGTAATTCATGTTCCTGGTATATGGCTTACCTAAATGAAAGAACTTAAATTTCACAAAAGAATTACTAATTTCTGATGGCTTTATTTAGTGCCCTAAAATC
>BQNB010153208.1:0-15672 GCA_026074375.1 Tanacetum coccineum
TTTGGCAGTTTTTGTCTGTTTTTGGTCATTTAAGTCCGTTTTTCATGGAAAATGGTATGTGTATTTAAGCACATACCATTGAACCCATAATCCCAATATGGAAATGGGAGAACATTACTATGGATTTCGTTACTAAGTTACCTAAGACGATGTTTGGTCAAGATATAATTTGGGTAATTGTAGACCGACTCATAAAATCTACTCATTTCTTACCAATGAAGGAAACTGACTCAATGGTGAAGTTGACGAGACAATACTTGAAGGAAGTAGTTTCGAGACATGGCGTGCCAGTTTTGATTATTTCTGATCGAGACAGTAAGTTTACGTCTCATTTTTAGAAATCGTTGAATGAAGCCCTAGGTACTCAATTAGATATGAGTACAGCTTACCACCCACAAATAGATGGTCAAAGTGAGAGGACCATCTAAACGTTAGAAGACATGCTACGAGCGTGTGTGATGGACTTCGGGAAGGGATGGGACAGACATCTACCATTGATAAAGTTCTCCTACAACAACAGCTATCATACGAGTATTAAAGCTGCACCTTTTGAGGCATTGTATGGTCGCAAATGTCATTCACCTCTCTGTTGGGCTGAGGTAGGAGACGCTCAGCTTACTGGCCCAGAAATTGTTCATGAATTAACAGTAAAAATTTTCCAAATCAAGCATCGTCTACAAGCTTCACGTGATCGACAAAGGAGCTACGCTGATAAGAGACGTAAGCCATTAAAGTTTCAAGTTGGGGATAAGGTTATGTTGAAAGTATCTCCCTAGAAAGGAGTGATACGTTTCGGTAAACGTCGAAAGCTGAACCCTCGTTACATTGGACCTTTTAAGTTACTCGCCAAAGTTGGAACGGTTGCATATCGACTTGAGTTACCCGAGAAACTGAGCCGTGTTCATAGTACTTTTCACGTCTCAAACCTTAAGAAGTGCTTATCCGACGAACCGCTCGCTATTCCATTGGACGAAATCCACGTCGACGACAAGCTCTATTTCATTGAAGAACCAGTTGAAATTATGGATCGGGAAGTTAAATTGCTAAAGCAAAGCCGCATTCCAATCGTGAAGGTCCGTTGGAATTTGATAAGAGGTCCCGAGTATACTTAGGAGCGCGAAGACCAGATGTAGAAAAAGTACCCTCATCTTTTCACTAACCCTAAACCCGCATCTCAAGCTACGTACTGAGCTTTGAGGACAAAGCCCTTTTAACGGGGAAAGGATGTCACACCCCGTAAATTTCAGGTCAATATTTTAAACTTTTCTGATCATTACTTTTGACTTTTATATGTTACGTTTGAATCTGACAGTTTACCGGGAAGTTAAACCGCGTAAATCTGAAAAACATCATCGGGCGCGTTCTGGCATCGGTTATTAATTAATTTAGGCTTTATATGAGATATTTTAACTTTCCTGAGTGTTTCGTGATTTTTAATCACTTCTGATATTAATTTTAGGGTTTTATCTTTTAAATTTTGTTTTTAGCGTTTTTGACCAAACGGAACCCGGTGGTAACTTGAAATCTTTTTCGCTTTTTAACTCAAGTTATTGATAATTTATACCCTTAAGCCTAAATATTTTGTTCATTACCCCTCTCATATACATTGGCACAATAAACCTAAAAACCAAAAAACAATCTTGGCACTTGAATTAAAATCATCATACTCCACTAACTCAATTTAATTCTTTGACCATGCATGTGGAAGGAAAAATGGACTTCTTTGTTGCTAGTGACTTGCATGGCATGCCATTTCTTACAATTTTTTTCATAAACATGCAAGCTTGGACCATTTGACTAGAAATTTAAAACCAAGACCAAGTATATTGAACCATGACTCTAAAAATTGAACCCCATGGTCCTTGTTTGTTTTGGCCGAACTAGGCACACACACACTCTTGGTGTGTGTGGTTGCCTTACTTGATATTGTAGAGACTCAAACCTAGCACTTTGGCCTATATATACATCTCATACTTCTAACTTAGGGTTACATATCATTCCATAGTCACCAATAAAAACACACATCTCTCTTTCTCTTCTTCCTTGCCTACGGCACACAACACACACACAAACACCTTCATAATTTTTGATTTTCTTCAAGATCCAATCATTTTAAGTTCATTTCCAAGAGCTACTAAGGTAGATCTAACTATTGGTTGGTTGTTTTTCAAGAGTTTTCAAGAATCATAAAATTAGGGTTTCAAGTTTTATAAGTGGATTTTGCAAGATCTTGTGTCATCATCTTTTGCTTACTTTCTTGTAAGTATTTCTTAACCCATCTTGTATTATTTTAATGTTGTTATGATTCTTGTTATAGATCTATGTTTATATCTAAAGATCCAAGTGTTTGTGGTAATTTTACAAAGGAAAGTACAAGTTATTTTTGTTCATCTTAAAATTATATTGAAAGTCTTATGACAAAAACTTTTATGTTATGTTATTATTATGTTCTTGGTAAGATGAGAGTGGGATGAGTGTTGCAACAATAGAAATGATGGGAGTATGTTAGTTTAGGATATGATTTTGTGGTGGATTAGTTGTAAACGAAGATTAGGCTAGACTAGGCACTATTGTGAAGTTTGGGTGGATTTTGATTGCGTTTTTGGCAAAAAGTGCTTGCTGCCCAAAATGGTTTTGAGGTTTTGAGTGACTTAAAATTGTTTTCATTAGGCAAGAAGGTAGTTTTTGGATAGCTTATTCCAAATAGATAGTTTTTCATATATCGCACTTTAAAAACGGACTTAAAACGACCAAGTTATGGCCAAATGAAACTTTGACATTTTTTCGGCGAAACACCTTAAAAAGCTTGCTGATGTGAATAGTAAAATAGGTTTTCGAGCACTTTCGAACGATTTTGGACATTTTAAATGCAAGCGAAACATATAAAAATGTTAAGTAATTAGTTAGAACAACTAGAAATATCATGAAAGGTTATTTGAGATGCCGATCTTAATAAAAAGTAGGATTATTAAAAAATGGACATTTAAGCGATTTAAACTAAAGTTTGGCGGTTTTAGGATTTGTTAAGCGATTTGTTAAATATAGAAACATAAAGAAAATAGGAGACGCTTTTAACATTTTGAAACTTAAAAACTTTCCTAAAAAGAAGGTTTTCTATTAAATAGTAACTTTTACTAATAAGTGTGAGATTTTATCAAAGTGTTTATATTTTTTCTAAGTCTTTTATTACTAAAATGCAAACACTTGGATGCTTTCATTGAAGAACATAGAAAGGATGCTTTTCTTGTTTACGTTGCCGAATGCCTAAGTCTATACCGATATTTAATTTAGGTTGTGCGGCATAGACCTCCTGTATATCATTCATCTCGTTGTTGTTGATTATCGCTTCTCCTTGTTAAGGTGAGTTCATAGCCCCATTTTACCTATTTTCAATGCTGTATACTTTGGGGTGAGAAACACTGTATTCTTTTAAAATTGGCCCGAGTCTTAACGTTTAAGTTTTTAATGTTTTTGTTTGTTTGCCTAAATTTTGTGCCTTTACAAACCACGATTGCACGAACGATCTTGAACGTTAGTCATCCTATGGCCAATTGGATTGGGTTACTGTGAGCGCGATGCGTAATAGATCTATTAAGACTAATTATACCTATCCGCTTTGACTCCACTTAACGAAGAACTGATATATGTCATGTCAATTGTGCGTTGTGGTGGTCTTTGGTTTGGGACACCAGTTAAGGGCAGGAATACTATGTGGCATGATATGATATGCCCTACTTTATTTAACCATCGTGTCATTGAGCTTTTAGCGTAACAGTAAATACTTTTTATGAGATGGTTGTATCAGTTATAGTAGTAGCCATGCGTTTTTGAAATCTTGTGGTCCAATCTTTTATTAACTTAAACCTATGAATTCATCAACATTATGTTGACATTTTAAACATGTTTTCTCAGGTGCTTAGCTTGGCTTGATTCTTGATGCTAACTGGAGTCTATGTGCTATGTGACTTCGCCAATTTCAAGACTTGTCTATTTATATACTCGTTGTCAATATCAAACTTTTTTTTGCTTCGTACATTAAACTCTCTTATGACGGGTGTAAAACTTAATTAATTTTCTTTATGCAACAAGTTACAACTTATTTTTCAACGTCCATGATTAGTGATTCTTTTATTGCTTTGTGTTCGGATCGTTTGACGTCACGCCCTCGAACACGTATTCCGTCCAAGCCCCGTCCTCTTTTGTATTTGCTTATGATTGCATGAAATTTGAATTGTAGATCCTTTTACTGTTGCTTCTTGTTGGTGAACGTACGCGTTAGGCATTAGAAAACCAACTTTTGTCTGTATCATTGTTGACACATCTAGGGAAACGCGAGTGCATAGAAAGGATACCATAGGGTAACAGTCTTCATACTACCTTACTCGTGCTGTACCTTATATGGTTGATCCCTCTTAAGGTATTTCACACGCATTTTTTATACTCTTAGGGGCCTTGTAATAGTCTTCATACTACCTTGTGCTTTGCCTTAACGAAATATTAAATAGATGACGGATTCGTGTAATTCGTACATAACTTAGGAAATACTTACACATTACATCACAAGTGTGACAAGACAACAGGATTAGGAGAAAAAATCTTATAAGTAATGCATGATTAAGTAAATACATTTAATTATCATAAAGTTATCATCAGTAAATTAGTTTATCAATTAGTTTAGTTAATAGTTATCAAACCAACCTCTCAAACCATAGATTTACCTACTTTCATATAAATATAAAAATACAAAAATAATCTTCTCTCAACCCCTAGATTTTTGTTAGACCTTGATCAAGCCTTCCCAACCTATTCCCCTAGAAAACGATAACAACCCCCGAGTCTTTCCTATACTACTACTACAATGGTTAGGTACTTTGCCTGGGAGTTGTAAAACTTCTTGTTGAAGTCCTACGACGACCGCATCAAGTTTTTGGCGTCGATGCATGGGGAATAGTTAGGTTTCGATCATAGTATAACTTAGTTCTACTCGGTTGAATCCTTTCAAGTGAGACTTTAATTTTCGCGTATTAGCTTTCTCGTAGTCTATCTTTTCTTTATGTTAATTGTTTTGTAACCCATTCTTGTCAACCATCATGGGAGAGGAGAATCCTATCCGTACTCTTGGAGACTACTACAAACCTAGCCACGAAGGCTACAAGAATACCATCGAGCTCCCCATAGAGAACAACGTGGTACCTCTTTGATTCGACACCATCCGGTTGGTGCAAAACGGATGCTCATTCCATGGACTTCGGTCTGAGGATCCAAACCAACACCTCAAGGATTTCCTAAAACTTGTGGACTCACTTGACCTTAATGGTGAAAACAGGGAAAGAACGCGCCTGCGTTTATTTTAATTTTCCCTTCGCGATCAAGCTAGCAACTGGCTTGAACGTCTTCCAGCAGGATCCATCACCACATGGGAGGATCTTAGTACTCGTTTCCTTGCTCAATTCTTTCCACCGGGAAGGAATGCAAAACTCCGCAACGATATCCTGATGTTCCAACAACATCATGGAGAATCTTTATCTAAAGCATGGACTTGTTTGAAGGACTTACTCCAAAATGTCCCTCATCATGTCATCGATCGCTGGCTTCAGATCTAAATTTTTATGATCATGTCTCCTTTCATCTTAAGTGCGAGATTGACCATGCCGCCGACGGCAAACTCCGCTATAAGAATGCTGACGAATCTTGGGAAATCATTAAGAACCTCGCCCTCTATGACCATGAGGGCTGGAATGACATAAAAGAATTTGTCAAACCAGTCAAGGCTATTTCTACACTTCAAAGCACCTTAAAAACACCTGACCGAAGACTTCTTGAGCTCGAAGACCAGATTAACTTCGTACTAAAGGGATCACGACCGACACCCAGACCGAGCTCAACACACACCCCTCAAGCTTATGCCAAAGCAGTCTACTTAAACCCTCATCCGCAAAACCAAAATGAACCACCAAAGCAGAACCCCTTCACTTTTCGTGAACCTACCGGTCCAAACCCCCAACCCCAAGCATTAGGAACCACTTTCGAGGCACAAGTACTTGACTACATGGCAGCACACACTGAATGATTATAGAGATTTAAAAATGCCATTTTCATGCAATGCAAGGAGATCAACGATAGAATGACTGAAATGTTCAGGCTTCTTAAAGAACTCATGACCTGCAGAGATCTTGAAAAAGTATTGATAAGGGAAGAGGCTAAATTCCCCATCACCAAGAACGTAAATTCCATTTCTCTCACCATAGGGGATGAAGAAAGGAGTGAAAAAACTGACATAACAACCGGCAACGACTTTGAAAAACCTACCAAGACAGAAACAAAATTGCCAGTTAAGGAATCCGAGAAGGAGGATGAAACTAAGAACGAGCCAAACAGAAATGCTGGAAAAGAATAAACAACCGAGACACCTAGCTCTCAACCTGTTAAATATTACCTGAAGCATAGGATCAATGAGAAACTAATAGAGGGATTTGTGGGTAATCATAGGTTCAACGAATCCTTATCGGGAGCACGAGTCAAAAAAATAAAAGAGAAAACATACAATTTATCACCTAGGGGGCATGTTTATGAAGCAATCCTTAGAAAAAAGATAACAAGAAAAGAGGACATCAAAGGAAACTTCGAAATACCCTGTAACATAGGAGGCCTGAAACACATGAATGCCCTAGTTGACCAAGGATCCAATGTAAATCTCATGCCCCTCTCTACCTACATAAAACTAACCGACGAGAGGCCTGATGAGACGGACATTAGACTCTCGCTAGCTAGCCACTCGTGTATCTACCCTTTATGAATAGCTGAGGACATATTAGTTGAGGTTACTGAGCATGTGTACCCCATGGACTTTGTGATTTTAGATATAAAGGAAGACAAAAAGATACCCTTCATCCTAGGAACATCATTCCTAACAACGGCCAAGGCCGTAATTAAGTTCGATAAGGGTACCATAACTCTAAGATCTGGAAAGAATAAGATAAGTTTCCATAGGATACATGTGTCCCTCTCTAAGATCGAGAAAGGAGTTAAGAACGACATAGATCTTATACCCCCACCATGACTGTAAATAGATTAGTCTTGGAATGGGAAGAAAGGATAAAACTTCACCTAGAGAGGGAGATGAAGTTCGACCAATAGAAGAGCAAAAATTTCAAAAGTAAGCATCCTGCTCTTGTTAAAGTGGAAAGTGAAATGGGCGATGAAGGAGAAGTTACGTAAGAACGTGTGACTTCGAGTCAAGCTATAAGACTCGTAAATAAAGAAAAACACTTTTTGGGAGGGAACCCAATATTTACTTTCCCATATATTAGGAGTGTCTTGTGTTTTAACTCTTTATTATTTATTTTATTATGTTTGAATTAGTTGTAATCATGCTTTGTTTGTAACTTCGTCTTATTTGCAATCAAAGGTATTTTGCATCAAAATAAGTGTAGGGGAAATATCCGGTTTTTAAGAAACCAATTCAAACATTTGAAATAAATTATTTAGATTAATTCGCGTCAGTTTTGAGTCATATGATTGTAATGACTAACTCCAGGTTTTTATGCAGTACTTTCTTTAGATTTAACTTATAAAAATTGCATGCAGAAAATTTCTCATTAAAAATGAAGAAGAAATTTTCACAGACGCTAGAGACGGCGTCAAGATTTATCCTGACGGCGTCGTGCCTCCAGCTATGTAAAAATTTGAATTTTTTCTAGTATTCTTGAAAAATAAAATGTGCAATATTTAAAATCTGTAATTCTTTTGTAAACCTGCAAAAAACCCTATGATTATATCATTACTCTCATCCTATCTTTACTGCTTTCGTAGAGTCAAAACCCTAAACTCTTGTTGTGTATGTATCTATCCCGCCAGTTTTATGCTTGATGTAGTTGTCTTTGTCTTTGATTACAGATTATATTTGATGAGAAGAACCTTAGAAGTTCTTAGGAAGTTTCATTGGATAATTCTTGGAGGATGATTTAGCCAGTTATCGCATGTTTCTTCTCCATTATTGAGCAAACCAAGGGAGTACTAGTTTCTTTTACTTGTTTTCTTTTCCCTTTATTTGTTTTTACGAGTACTTCTATAGAACATTAGGGACAATGTTCAACTTAAGTGGAGGGGGAAATAAGCCTTAGAAACTATTCCTTAAATTGTCATTTGCTTGTTCTTTAATGGTGGGTTAATATACTTCTCTTCAGTAGTAACAGGACCTGGTATTGTTGAAGTAGAGGTACCATCTGCATTTGTTGTTGTTCGTGCTACAGGATTGAAGGAATTGCCATTTTCTATGATATCCCATAGAGCATAGTCTTGAATTTGAAAGTATTGCTCTATTCTGAGTCTCCACATCTCATAGTCACCCTGTTTTAGAAGGGGCAACTTTGCAACAACATTGTTTTGGGCAGTTTCTAGATCCATCTCTTTGTGTGAATAAAGAGTTCTTCAAGTTTGTTTCTTCTTGATCAAGGTTTCAGAACACAAGCTCTGATACCACTTGTTGATCCCTTTTTAACAGATCTTTGATTAGCTTGTTAAAGCTTTAGTTATCTTAGATAGATCTAAAACAACTATGATAGAAACCTTGAGTAATATATAAAGATTATGCGGAATCTAATCTTTATACACCAGAAGAACAATAAAGCAATGTAATAGTAACACAAGATCTTTCTCTTAACTCACAATATATTGAATGATTCACAAAACAACTATATGTTTTGCCTAATAGCTATGACTTTTCTATGTTGATTGATATGTTTCTAACTATGCCGTAGGGTTCCTTTTATACACTAAGGAAAACCCTAATGGGCTTACAAAACGCGTTAAGTGATCATGCATATCTATTCCTAATATATCTCATGCATATCACATAAGCAGTACTAACTATATAATACTAACAACACTAACTATTAACTAACAGTACTAACTATACTGGCAGTACTAACATTTGTACTGGCAGTACTAACTATTACAACTAGCAGTACTAATGACTTAGTTTATTTTCTTCAATCTTCAAATAGCAGTACTAAGTCCTTTCAACAGTATAAACTTGTAGAAGCCTTTAATTCTCAACAATCCTCCCTTAAACTTGTGATTTATCTCTAAATCCTCAAGTTTCTTGAATTGAAACTTTTTGGCTCTGAGAGGATTCTTCCAAACACTTCAGCTTCTTGGTTTGTTGGCTTCCATGAAAATCTTCATAATTAGATATCTCGCTATCTTACTATCTTCTTTTATTTGCACCCTTTTACTTAGCATCAAATTCATAACTGCAGTTGACAATGGATAATCTTTTTCTATCAACATATAGATGTCATGTCCTCTTGTTGAAGATACATGATGTACTCCACATGTATCATATAGTCTTCATGTCAAAGGATCATATATATATCTTTGTAGCTTCCACAGCACATCATCTTTATCAAGTTCAAACAACCTCTTCAGTTCAACCCATAAAGCTCTTTCCTTATCTTCAATAGGTTTTGTTGATCTAAATCTTTCTTTAACTAAACTCCATAATGTAACAAGGTCTTCTCTGTCAAATCCTTTAAGCATATCTTCAAAGACTTAATATGCCTCTGTGATGTTTCTAACCCTGGTAATCTTTTAATATTTTCTTAATCCTTCAGTATGAATTTCCCAGTCTATGATAGGATATTTTACTTGTAAAGCTTCTGCCTTAATTTCTTCTACTGGAACTATCTTCAACATCTTCTTAAGTTCTTCTTCAGATAATTCTTTTAGTTCTTCAGTTGGTTGTTCTTAAATAGGTTCTGACCTTAAAGCTTCAGCTATCCTTAATTTCTTGAAACTCTCTTAAAGTAGTATCTCTTCTGCAATTCTCTTTGTCTTTGTCTTTTCAACTTCTGTATCCTTCTTAAACAAAGTTTGTATCTTATTATACCCTTCTTCAAATATGGGTCTGATCTCATCATAGCTCATTCCTTTGAAGTAACCCATCTTGTATCCAGCCATATTCTTCAAATAAATCATCATATTCTTCCTTGCTTGAGCTACTGATACTGGTTTCTTCTTAAGAGTTTGATATCTTTTTATAGTATCTGAATATCTTTCTTGAACTTGTTCAACAACAGTATTCCAGTTAATATTATCAGTTTCTTCCCTTTCATCCAACTGTTTTTGTAACTCTAGGGCTGTTTCAAAATTAATCCTTTCATGTTCTTCTCTTGCTGCAGCTCTTGCCATTTCTTTATCATTCAGCTTCTGAGCTACCTTTTCATCAGTACTAATCTGTTCTTTACCTTAAACTTCCTCAGCAGTACTAAAAAGACCTATATCAGTACTATCTCTTAAACTGTCAGTACTTCTTCTTCTAGTATAGGTCTTTACTCTTTCTCTGGATGCATCTGTAAGGATCTTAGCTGCACTGAGAATACTTAATTGAGCTTTAGAACTCTCTTGGCATTGTTCTTCACCTTGTGTAACTTTTGTAGGAGTAAGCTATGGTAATGTGAATCCTTTACCTAAGTCAATCTCCTCTATTATACTCCTCCTTTAAAGATCATCATCAGTCTGATTCAAATCAATCTCAACTTCTTCATATTCTGTCTCTGTCATCCTCACATGTTTGGAAGTATCCTCTGAAACCAGATCCTCCTCATTATCAGAAATTACCATCCTTGCCTTTCTTCTTTCTATGGTACATTTTAGATTGGCTTCTAATTGTTTGACCTTCTTCACCAACTTTGTTTGAGCCTTACTATAAATCTTCTTAGTCTATTTGAGATCGTCCTCCAATCTGGTAACTTTGTCAGATAATTTGGTACATAATTCTATCAATTCATTAAGTTTCTTGCTGCCCTCATCACTTCCATGTGTGTGACCACCTGAGAGAGGTGAATCATGGGGCATGGGAGATGGTGTCTGAGTTGGATGTGATGTGGTAAAGGAATCAGTGATAGGTTTAGTTATAGGTACTTGAGAAGGTTGTTCTTGTGATGTCATTGGTTGAGATGTTGTGGGTTGTGAGGTAGATGGAGAAGCAATGGGTGTGTGTTGGGACTCAACAAAGAGTGTTGGTCCTTCACCCTGACCAGGTTGGTCATGAATCAGCATAGTATCAAATAGAGGTATGTGTACCCCTGAAAAACCTCTTTTCATGTTGCTAAAAAGTTTTTATGTTAAAGAAGGAGCAACATATGTTCTATTATGTTGATTAAGAAGCCTTTTCTTTTTATTCAAAATGATTTGTATAAATCATAGATACATCAAAAATTTTGTTTTACTATCTACATTTTTCACCATAACATCAAAAATTAGTTTTGAAAACTTAAAAGTCCTGTTTGTAGCTAAACAAATGATTGCAGTTGCAATATTACTAGAAAATTGTTCCCATGAAGTTTTCTTAGGACTTCAACAATGTAATATGGTATGGATCAAAAATCTCCATTGGGGTGAAAATTTACCTTTTTGAAAAGTAAGTTTGTCATCATTTGAAACATACCCCATTGGAGTGAGCTGATCAAAGATTTCAGTATTAGGCAAAGAACTAATACCATTTGCATCTGCTAATTGAAGATGTCTCCTAACATATGCTTCAGTAATAGAAATTGTTTGCCCATCAACTATGACAATTAGTTGTTGTTCTCCATCATTGACTGTATCGACAGTAATAGTCTGCCAAAACTATTCAATTAGAGAAACTTAGATAGTAGGATTTGCAGTTAAAGCATACCTGATATGGCTACCAGTAAGAAAGTCTACTATCTGATGAAATTCCTCACTTCCAGTTGGATTTTGAAGAAAACCACCATGTTATACTTGTCGTAGAAGTCCATATTAGCCATGTGTATATAAGTTATGAACAAAATACTGATGTGAGTGATGGGTTAAAATCGATTTAGAATGAATTAGTATTTGGTAAAAGCAATTGAGATTTTATAGAGAGTATATAAGGTTTTGAAAGCGGATAAGCAAATAAATTGTATCTTTAGCTTTAAAAGAAATCGTGTAAATAAGGTAAAGATAACAATTATCAAAATTAAGAACCATATATACTTAGTCAGTTGCGTAAAAACCTCAACGGTAATATTTAAAGAGCTGAAAATCTGTTATTGACCAAACAGTGTAAATGGTAACCCAACAGTACTAATACTAGCCTAACAGTATTAACTTTTGTCTAGCAGTACTAATATTTTTGCCCATCAGTATTAAGAATTTGCATAGCAGTATTAACTTTTTCTCCAATAATCACACAACAACATGCCTCTATTAATCACAAACATACTAGAAACAACTAGATAGACATGTGAGAATTCATAAGGATCCATATTTATGCATAACCCATGAATAGAAGTCAAAAACTGTTAACCAAAATAAAATACTACATTTGACCCATTTCTTCCTAAATTTAACCTCAAGTCATCCTACTATCTTAGTTGAAATTATAGTTTTTGGCAAACTATCAGCCATCAACGGATTTGATTATTCTTTACCAATTGTCGTTTACCCTGGAATAGCCAATTCTTTCTTGTCTATTAGACATGGTGAATTGATGACCATGTGTTATGTGGTGTACAACCAACACTGAAAGGACATTCATGCTATAATCAATATCGTCACCTCAACTTTAACCATACAACATTTTCACCAAATCAGCATATCCATTATTAATCAAATAACCTTTAAGCTCTAAACCTGCAAAATGTTAAGCACAAAGAAACACAATCCAAAACATCTTGCATACTTCTCATAAGAGAATTAGTTTCTCTTGGGGATCCAAGTCATTACTGACTTGAGTCGCCTGTTGGATCAACATAGTTAAATTGCTTACAACTATATGATCCACTGTTTTTGGAGATATGATCTAGTACCTTTATTTTAGGTCTCCAAACCCAGCATGCTGAGGACTTAACAGCATTAATCTCTTATTCTCCAACAACACTTGTCACTCTGTTTCCCTTATCAGTATTAATAGAATTTATCTTAGCATTATTAACTTTGTCATTCAAATTTCTGTTTTTAAGTGCCGTTCGTTGGTAAAAAGGTCTCCTAGATAGTGAATGTGACTTTTGAAAAGCATTTGGTCTGGTTTTTGCAGCATTCACAAAGGATTTAGGTGCAACAGTATTAATAGGCCTGGCAGCACTAACTAGTACTATGCCAGACTTGGTTAAAACTATTGTTGGAACAAAATTCCTTTTAGAATTAGAGAAATTTAATGATTAACCCTCATAGCATTATTCCAAACTGGTCTAACTTCCCTTTGACCCGTTCCCTTTTTCACATTTTTCAACACAGGTTTTTGTACCATCTTTTTATCATGAAAATCATAGTCTTTAATTAGATGGTTAAAACTCCCACACACAAAACAAGCTTTCTTTGTAAACTAAAACCCAACTCTTAATTTCTGAGTTTTTATTTCATTCCAGTTTGTTCTGTTATTCCTAAGATTTTGACTAACTTTCTTAGGTTGATTAGCTTGCTCAGGTTTATGTTGAACATTATCAGATTTTAATACCATTACTTCAGCCTCATCCTCATCACAATCAGAAACCCAATCTTTAATTATTGGGGCATCCGTAGTTTTCTTAATCTCATTTGAGAAATTTTCACAGATACTCTTATTGGTCTTAAATCCATAGCGTTCAAATTCAAGCTGTTGGAACTCCTTAAGACCAGAGTTGGACAAATCAATAGTTGGGGGTGCAAATAAGCCTGTAGGTGGAGGTGGAACAACATTATAGCTTTCAAACCCCAAACCTTTTCTATTGTTATCAGAAATTTGACTCCCTATCAATTTATCTAGGCTCTTAGAGGCATTTTCAAAATTGTCCATTTTAATCTGATTGCTCTCTTCTTCTTTCTTAAGTTTTTCTAATTCACATTTAAGCACACTTATGTCAGAGTCTTTATAGGTGATATCTCTTTTAAGAACAACAATTTGGTCATAAAGCATCACCTCATTCTTCTTGTAGAAGACAAGTTGTTATTCTACATATGCTAAACCTCTTTTATAAGTAACAAGATCAAACTCAGATTTATTAAGCTTTATTCTTAAATTATCAAATTGAGTTTTAAGAGTTTCAAAGCTTTTAAGACAAGTGTTAGAACAAGTTTTGTCATTATATACCTCCGAGTCTGAGAAAGCCATAAGAGCCATGTTGGTAGGAATTCCTCATCTACCATAAAACTCCAATCAAAACCAGCTCCATCAATAGCCACCATTGCTTTGGAAGAACTGCCTTCCACATTCACAGTTATTTTTGTGCTATCTTGATTCCTGTTCCTATTATCTTAATTCCTAGAACCTCTGCATTCCCTTGCAAAATGTTCCATCTTATGATAGTTGAAACATTCTACCTTAGACTTGTCATAACCAGCTGTATCACTCCCATTGATAGTGATCCTCTTACCAGTTCTCTGATAAAACCTTCTTGCTCTCATACTCAGTAATGCTAACTGCCACTTCAAATCCATCTCTTCTAAGTCATTATCATGGATTTGTTCAAGGTCCTCATATACAAGTTGAGACCTATTTGGTTGACTAGCAAAAAATGCATAGACAATATCATCACTTAAGTTAGCAGTACTAACTTGAGTACTAGCAGTGCTAACTGGTGTGCTAGCAGTACTAACTTGAACATTAGCAGTATTAACTTCATTGGTACTGCCAGGAGTTGATACAAAGGCCATATTCTAAGAATTTGTGTTTGAGCTTGAGGTTACAGTTCCTTTGACCTCTTGTTCAACAATCATGAAATTGTTGTAGAGATCATCAAAGCTTATTGTGCCTAGATCTGGTTTATTCCTCCATACCACAACATGAGTGTTCCATTCAGGAGGAAGACTTCTCAAAAATTTAAAGTTGAGAACTTCTTGAGAGATGTTTTCACCCAAGATGGCCAACTGGCTAACAATTTTCTAAAGCCTGTTTGAAATCGAGTCAAATGACTTTGTTCTAGGAGCATTGAAGTTCTCACACATCTACTTCAAAAGTGTCTTTTGAGTCTTCTTTGTGGCATCATTACCACCAAATCTTGCTTGTATAGCTTCAAAAAAAGTCTTGACATCCTTGTATTAATTGAATGTTAGTTGATGTTCATTGGAAAGTGCCATCAACAACATGCTTCTTGCTTTTACATCATTCTTCTTCTGGGCCTTTTCTTCAGTGGTAACTGGTCCTGGTATTATTGAAGTAGAGGTACCATCTGCATTAGCTGTTGTTTGAGCTACAGGTTTGAAAGAATTGCCATTCTCTATAACATCCAATAGAGCATAATCTTGCACTGGAAAGTATTGCTCTATTCTTAACTTCCACATCTCATAGTCACCCTGCTTTAGAAGGGGAAACTTTGCAACAACATTGTTTTAGGCAGTTTCTAGATCCATCTCTTTATGTGAATAAAGATTTCTTCAAGTTTGATTCTTCTTGATCAAGGTTTCAGAACACAAGCTTTGATACCACTTGTTGATCCAATTGAACAGATCTTTGATTAGCTTATTAAAGCTTTAGTTATCTTAGATAGATCTAAAACAAATATGATAGAAACCTTGAGTAATATATAAAGATTATGCGGAATCTAATCTTTATACACTAGAAGAACAATAAAGCAATGTAACAGTAACACAAGATCTTTCTCTCAACTCATAATATATTGAATGATTCACAAAACAACTATATGTTTTGCCTAATAGCTATGACTTTTCTATGTATTTCTAACTATG
>BQNB010153209.1:860-15672 GCA_026074375.1 Tanacetum coccineum
TTTTAGTACATTATTGTTTTAACCCAAGTTAATTATTGAGTACACGATTGCTAAGTCCTTATCCTTGTAAATACTATTTTGGGACGATTAGGATTCATGGTAGTATTTATTTCGCGAAAGATTAGGGAAGAAAAATTAAGTCAATACCCCCATATATTTGTTAGATGATCTTCATGTTATTTTAATCCACCTCAAATTGGGTCATTAGTTAGGTTGTAAATATCGAGCATGTAAAAGCTCAAGTGTAGGGGTACGTGTTATAAACCCCAAGTTATGATGTATTATGTTATTAAAAAAATAGAAAAGAAAATAAAGAGAGAGATTGATGTAGAGTTGTGTAGAGTTTGTATATCTTCGTCCGAGTCTTGGCTTAGCAACCAAACCAGCGTGTATTCGTGTAAATAACTAGCTAGCCCTTCCACTCCAAATTCACCCAAAGCCACCCAAATGTACCCCATCCATTTATGTTTCCATTACATATTATCTTACACCTACACCCCATAACCCTTTAAAAGACCTCTTAGATAGTAAAGAATAATGCGTGCGCCTAGCGGTAGAGGTTTGATCCTTTACCAAGCCTATGATAATTTATATGCTATGACAGGTAATGACTGTTGATTTTCTGTTTCCCCTTTTATGTTATATTTATTATACACCCGAGTGAAAGAGAGAATCCTAAACACTTATGTGAGGTGCTAGTATTTACTTTCTGTGCTTTTAATTACGAGGTCTAGAAGGTTGTGTTGTAAAATACTTTTAAAGAGTAGGTAAAATGACCCTCATATTGCTATTGTCTAGGTAGAAAAGCCTATTTGCTTGAGGACAAGCAAATCCCAAGTGTAGGGGTATTTGATGATGTGTCATTTTATACACTTTTTCGAGGTCGTTTAACCCCCTAAATCGTGCATTTATGCCCAAAATAGGTACTTAATCGTTCCTTTTTAGGTATCAGCATTTGGAGGAAATACAAGTGACTTTGGATCATTTGGAGAAGAAACGGACAAGACTACGGAACTACACCAACATCTCTCAAGAATTTCTACCCAGAAGCGGGAGACGCCGTCATAGATTACACGTGACGCCGTAACAACCCATCTCAAGACGGCGTCACTGTCACAACCCGTAAATTTTCGATCAATATTTTAGCCGTTTCCATTTGATAATTTGAATTTTTAGATGTCACAATTAACACACGACGCCGTCACAACGATTTTCCTATATATACAAATCCGTTTTTAGGGTTTTAAATGTGTAACTTTAGAGTAAAAAGAAGGGACAACCCTAGTTCGTTTTAGAGCAGCTGTTGGATAAAATTTAGGGCCTCAAAACCTATTGTACTTCCTATAATTCAAGTTTAAACAAGTAAGATTATCTTAAACAGTTCAATAACTGTCTATATGTTGTTTGATTCATTGTTTGTTCCCTTGCTTTACTTATAACATGCATGGCTAAACCTTCTATTGTGTTTATTTATATTTGTATGGAACCTAGGATGTGATCTTAGTGATGTTGCTTCTTGAGATGAAATATGCCAAGTTAGGTCTTAGAAAACCACCTTTTGTTTGTAATCGCTGTTGATTTATGTCTAGGAAAACATAATTGTGTAGAAATGATACCATCGGGTAACAGTCTTCATACTCCAACTTCCACCTTATATGGATGATGCCACACTTAATATATTACAAATGCCATTAATAATATTCTTTAGGGGCCTTGTAATAGTCCTTCATACTACCTTACTTGTGTATAATTGCCTTAACGGAATAAAAAATAGACGGCGGTTTCGTGTAATTCTTCCATGACTTATGAATAATTACATAGATCAACAATAAAGTTCTGATAAAGCAACAACACGATAGAAAGCAATATAGGGAGTTAATGACATGATTAAATAAACACAGTCATTATTATAATTTATCACTATACGTAGTTTTATCTGTAGTTTAATAGCTAAAACCAAAACCACCTCTCCAATATATGATTTTACCTGCTGTCATAAAATATAATAACACAAAAAGAATCTTCTTTCAACCCTTAGAATTTTGTTAGATCATGATCAAGCCTTCCTAATTTATTCCCCTAAAGAATGATAACAACCCCCGAGTCTTGCCTATACTACACTACAACGGTTAGGTATACTGCCCAGGGAGTTATAAAACTTCTTGTAGAAGTCCCTTACGACAACTACAACACTGAACCATGAGTTTATAATTCCTTATTTACATAGATTAGGATGCTTCTTTATGTAAATAATGAATTGTAAACGGTAAGGCTTATTTGTATCTCGATGTGACAATCAATAGAAGTAGATAAACTGGAAAATGAAAACCAAAATATGTTAGTCGTAGTAAGAATTAAGATATTTATGAGTAGAACTCGAAATGTTCGAGTCCTATAAAGTAAATTCCTAAATTAAGGAAGTTGTGTAAAGTCAAAAAGACTTAACGAATAATGTGTTTAGACTTTTGAATGAGATAATGGCATTGTAAGTTAGAAAGGGGACTATAGGCGTGAGATAAGTTTGTGAATGGTCGCAAGCATTAGATAAAATGATTTCGGGGATGAAATCTAAATAAGGGGGTAGAATTATTACAGCCCAAAACCAGTTTTTAGGTATTTTATTACAAGAATGCTATCGGGTAAGTTTGACCACGACTTTTATAAGTCGAAGGCTTTACATAATTAGTTAGTCAAACCCGATAGTCAAACTTATAAGTCAAACCATATGTAATAAGTTAGTAGAAAATATAATGTGGCACAAATATAAGTGAATAACACTTGAGGGGCCAAATGAGCCAAAAGACCAAACTAGTACCTAAGTTGCTACTAGAAAATTCCTTGGACTTCATTTAGCTTCTAGCTTATGTGGTGTATGTGTCTGTTGACCTAGGGAAAGAAAAAGGAGGGAAACCATGTAAGATTTATGGTAAATTGATGAGGAATCAAGGTTATAATCAAAGGGTTAAGTACATAACAACAATCTCCTACAAGTAAGTAACCTATCTTGAGTGAATTTGATAATTATTGAGTTAGGGTTCTTGAAGTCAAATTGGGGTTTTTGGGTAATTGATGTTTTAAAATCTATATTGAGGTGTTTATGATTATGGGTTAATATTATTTAATGATTTAAGAGAAATTTAAGGTTTTTACCATATGAATGTTATTTTTTTTTTTTTTTTTTTTTTTTTTTTTTTTGAATAAAATAAAGAAGGGTGTGTTAATGGTGTTGTATAAACCCATATTAATATATCCTTTAAATGTGTATAATAGGTATAAATTATGGATTGGAAGGCTTTAAGCAATTAGATGAAGATGATTTGGATATCTTGATAACATAACTGGATTCGAAGTAAATAACTAGACTATAATAGTAATGATGTTTAAATGATCATGTGTTTTATGTATATTGAATGATAAGTGTTTAAGTGGTATGGAAACAGAAGCTTGATTGTGAAGATGGAACTAGACTAGTTAAGCTCTAGTTAAGGAGGGTTCATGGTTTAGTCATGGGATTAATCAATGTATGTAAAGGATTTATGATTAGTGTTGATGTGTTAAGATGCCTTATTGCCAGTGAATGATGGAACGTATGAGATTATTGTAAATGACTATGTGGATGATTAAGTGGTTTAGCCATGATATATGTGTAATGCATTTGATTATGTCTTATGTGATACTCCCCCTGTCCCATATTAAATGTCCACTTTGACTTTTTGAAGTATTTCTTTTCCAACTTTGACCTTAAATATTTTTGTTTATGTTATGTAATACTTGATGCAAAATATATGAATGAATTGAGTTTTAAATGTATTTTTCATTGGTATAACTTTTATCAAGCATCACATAACACAAACAAATATATTTAATGTCAAAGTTGAAAAAGAAAGACTGCAAAAGTCAATAATGGACATTTAATATGGGATGGAGGGAGTAATATATTATGTCGGGTTACTTATTAAGTGTAAGCTTACCACTTTAGTTTTTGATGTTTTTGTAGGTTCTCATGATGCAATTAAAAGGCCTTGGAATAAGGCATATGGCTTGAGAGCTTGGTAATTGGAAGTATTTGGATTATGTGTATGAAGTTAGTGTAGATGCCAAGATCAAACATGTTGAACCCCCAAGTTTTATGTTTTAGTGTCATAAACACAAAAAAAAGGGATTATATATATGGTTTAGAGTTGTTCAAGTCTAGGTCTTGGGTTAGAAGTGGATGTTGTGCATTTGGTATAAATATTTTGGGTGAAATAGATCAAAAAGGGTGTTTTGCAAAACACCAATCACATTGTAAAATATCCGTTAGTCGTTGAGACCAAAATTTTTATGTAATAGTTCAATATGAAGTATAATATTTGGAAGTTCTTTGTAATGTGTCGAGTCCTTAGAAGTCGAGTTTTGGGTACAAAAATGCAATAACGTGAATTTTGGTAGTCTGGTGCCCTTAGACGCCGGCTAGGAACCTTAAGCCTCTGGATAAGACCCTTAGACCACCATAAAAGGAGGGTTGATTTACTTTTTAGCGCCGCTAAGGGACTGATGATCCTATTTGTTGGTTATTCTTGTTAATGTCAGTAAAATCAAATCGTAACGAGTTAGAAAGCCGTGCCTTATACGTTGGATAAGGTATTGAGTCCTATTTTATGCTAATGAAAACTTAAAGGTTGATAATAAATTTTGGTCAGTATTTAATAAAAGGGACAGAAGATCATTCCCGATCATGCGTTTGAGCAAAGTTTTTAATTTTTGGTTAAATTTTAGAGCCGGAAAAGGGTTGTTTCATAACTATCATGAACTGAACTTGAGAGAGAATATCATTGATTGTGAAATGTTTATGAATTTACAATGCAGGAAATGAAGAAGACTAACAACTATTGATACTACTAAACAAGGCTAACTAACTTATAAATTGTTATACTATAAGACTTGTACACTAGCTAGCTAAACTTGTACATATGACTTTGATGACGTAGGCAATGAGGAGAAATGCAGTTGAAATTAATTTATCACTTTCATATTATGTTGACATTACTTGTAACATGTATTCTAATATTCCCCTTCTCCAAGTTGGCAGTGTGTATGGATCACACATGCCTAACTTTGAAAGGCATATATTGAAAGGATGAGTGTGTAGATATTTGGTAAGAAGATCAGTTGTATGTGAAGTAATGGGTATATAAGTTAGAAGAATCTGACCAACTTTGATCTTGTCTTTCACAAAATGGTAGTCGATTTCTATATGTTTAGTCCATGCATGCTTAACTGGATTAGACACTAAGGCTATTATTGAGGAATAATCATAAAACACCTTAACTGGACTTGTAGCATGTATATGAAGATCTTAATGTAGAAAGTTAAGCCAGGTTATCTCAAAAGAACAGTCTGCTTGTGCCTTATATTTAGCCTCTGTGGATGACCTTGAAACTACTACTTACTTTTAAGATTGCCATGAAATTAAGTTGTTGCCAAGAAAGATCCTAAAACATGTAACTGGTCTTCTAGATGCAAGACATGTAGCCCAATAACTATCACAATAATATTATAGATGTAAAGGATTGAATCTTAATAAGAATAAACCTTGAACAAGGTTGAGCTTGATATATCTGAGTACTCTGTGTAAAGCCTTCATGTGAGATGTGTTTGGAGATTGAGAGAACTAACTAAAAAGCTGAGCTGCAAAAGAAATGTCTAGCCTGCTAATGGTGAGATAAATATGCTTTCCCACTAGTGTTCTATTATAAGAAGGATCCATGAGAGGTGTGCTAGTGTCATATGCTAGAAACACGAAAAGTATCAGTCACTTCCAATAATAGTTAGTCAAAGCCCGTATATCTATGTTAATGTTTGTAATCTAATTGGGCCAAAAGGCCTATGGAACTCCCCAAGCTAAACCATGGTCGGGACCATGTGGGTAGTATAGCATACCCTCGTCCAGTACTTGGAGAGGTGTTTGTTGGTGCATATTTTTTTAACACACCTATACATTTATCCTCTCTGTTTTACTTTCCTCTCTATAAAATGTTCATACCCAACCACTTCTCCTAAAAAAATTAACCATCTCTTCTTCCTCCCCTCTTCATTATGTTTATTAGATAGTCGTTTCAATTGGTATCAACGAGCCATGGAGTGGTGCGTTTTTATCTCTTCATGTTTACTTTCTCTCTCTAAAGTGTTCATCCAACCACTCTCTCTCTCTAGAAACACCTCTTTTTCCCTCATCAACTATGTTATTAGATATTCTTCAATTGGTATCAAGAGCCATGGAGTGATTTGTTTAGTTCTTGTGTTTGGTTTTTGTTTGGTTCATTTTTCTTATTTAATCCGTACGTCATTCTCTTGTTCTTTCTTTGTTTTCAAAGATTTTGTGAACACTAAAAGATCATTTACCTTGGTAAATCTGATCTAGTATCTTTAGGATATAGGTGTACAAGCTTAGATTAAAGAAATACATCATTTTTGTTCAACTTTTGTGTTCAAAAAGCTTTAAAAAGTACAAATCTTGATTTTAATTTTTTCAGCTTAAAAACCTTAAAGTTTACATTTTTATTGTTCATATAAGCTTAGTAACACTAGTTATACAAGAATTTTTGCAAAACAACCATTAAAAAGGTGTCTTTTGTGTTTTTAAAATTTTTGGTTTCAGATTAGTTGTAACCGATCTACTAAGGATTAGTGGTAACCGATCTACTCAACCGATCTACTCAGAATCAGTTTCAACCGATCTACTCAAGTGCTAGTATCAACCGATCTACTTAAACTCTAGTTGGAACCGATCTACTCTTTTTAGTGGAAACCGATCTACTATTTTTTAGTGGAAACCGATCTACTCATTTTAGTGGAAACCGATATACTCTTTTTAGTGGAAACCGATCTACTATTTTTTAGTGGAAACTGATCTACTGTTTTTAGTGGAAACCGATCTACTTAAAATCCAGTTTCAACCGATCTACTGTTTTTTAGTGGAAACCGGTCTACTAAATCTTTTTGAAACCGATCTACTAAATTTTCAAAATTATACGGTTTATTTCTTTGACTTGTAAAATCCCGTGAAACATTAACTTATTTTCCCGGTTTTGTCAAGAATTATAAAATCCCGCATAAGTTTCAAGACATAAAACACACAAAAGATAACTTATAACAACAAAATTACTTTCAATCACCGTACGATCAAACAGTAACCTTTTAACATACAAATTTCTCAATGACGACTCTTGCTGACAAAGCGATTCTTTCGGGTGCTGACAATCTTCCACTTATGTTGGAAAAAGATATGTATGATTCTTGGAAAAGTATAATGGAATTATACATGATGAATAGACAACATGGATGAATGATCCTTGAATCCGTTGAACATGGTCCACTTATTTGGCCTACGATTGAGAAAAATGGTTTGACTAAGCCAAGAAAGTACTATGAATTGACTCCTACGGACGCAATTCAAGCTAATTGTGATGTCAAAGCAACAAATATCATTCTCCAAGGATTACCACCAGAGGTCTATGCACTTGTTAGCAATCATCGAATCGCCAAAGAACTTTGGGAAAGAATTCAACTTCTCATGCAAGGAACTTCATTGACGAAATACGAAAGAGAGTGTAAACTATATGATGAATTCGATAAGTTTTGCTTATAAGAAGGGGGAAACACTACATGATTTCTACTTGAGATTTTCACTGCTACTCAATGACATGAACATCTACAATATGAAACTGGAACAATTTTAAGTGAACACCAAGTTTTTGAATACCCTTCCTCCTGAGTGGAGCAAATTTGTAACAAATGTCAAACTCGTTCGAGACTTGCACACAACTAATATTGATCAGCTTCATGCTTACTTGGGACAACATGAATTTCATGCAAATAAAGTTCGTTTAATGCATGAACGCAACTCAGATCCGCTTGCTTTGGTTGCAACCCATTAGATGGCCCAGTCTCCTTATCAGACTCATCAGAACTCTTACCAAAACTCTTAATTTCAACCACAAGTTTCACTATATCCGTCTCTATAGTATGGATCACCTTATCAGTCTCAACAATACTCAACCAATCAACCATCAACACCTCTTTCAATCACTTATCCATCTAATGATTATCAATCATCAGTTCACTACAACATTTATTCTCCACAACCATCCATCTCTCAATTGGAATATGCTCCCACAGTCAACCAACAACCACAACAATCTAAATTTCCCCAACTAGACTCGGGTCTAACTGTTCTAGTGTTCAAGCAAGGTGAAGATCCCATTGATGCCATCAACCATATGATGTCATTCCTATCAGCTGTCGTCACATCTCGCTATCCTACTACCAACAACCCGCTGAGGAATTCGTCAAACCCTAGGCAACAAGCTACCATTAATGATAGAAGATAGATTTTACAACTAGTGCAGGGGAGACAAATTTCTTTTGCTACGGGTACCACTCGGACCTACACTCCAGGAGCAAGTGGAAGCAATTCTGGGAAACAAAAGACTATTATTTGTTACAACTACAAAGGGGAAGGACACATGTCCAAACAATGCACTAAACCTAAAAGGAAACAGGATGATTCATGGTTTAAGGATAAAGTATTGCTGGTACAAGCTCAAGCAAATGGTTAAATTCTACATGAAGAAGAGCTAGCATTTTTGGCAGAACCAGGAACTGTAGAAGGTCAAGCCACACAGACTATCATTACCCACAATGCCGCTTATCAAGCCAATGATTTGGATGCATATGACTCTGATTGTGATGAACTCAACACTGCCAAAGTTGCTCTCATGGCGAATTTATCTCATTATGGTTTAGATGCTCTCGCTGAGGTAAACAATCATGATAATATGGATAACAATATGATAAATCAAGCTGTGTAGGTGATGCCGTCTTCTGAACAGTCAAGTGTTGTGAATCATTTAGAGACTAAAATAACCAATGATAGCAATATCATTCCTTATTCTTAGTATGTGAAAGAATCACAATAGGAAGCTGTTCAGAATTCTAACTCATCTACACAAAAAGATGCACTGATATTATATGTGATTGAACAACTGAAAACCCAAGTAATTAATTGCACCAAGATAAATCTGGACAATAAAAGTGTCAATAATACTTTAACTACTGAGCTTAAAAGATATAAAGAACAAGTTAAAGTTTTGAAAGAAGGACAAAATGTTGATTTAAAAAGTAAAGATAACGTTTTAGATTCATATGAACAGTCTGTCGAGATTGATCGTCTTAAACAAACTCTTTCTGAACATTTAAAAGAAAAAGAATCTTTAATGCAAACAATTACTCTTCTCAAAAATGATTTTAAGAAAGAAGAATCTAGAAACATTGATAGAGAAATTGATTTAGAAAAGATGATCAAACAGTTGGATACTATTGTTTATAAAAGAGATCAATCAGCACAAACTGTTCATATGTTGACAAAACCATAATTTTTTATGACCATACCACTAAACAAGCTCTAGGTTTTCAAAACCCTTTCTATCTGAAGAAAGCTCAGCAGTTGGAACCAAAGCTTTATGATGGTAATGTCATTAAGAGCACTAGTGCTATTGTGATTCCTGACTCTGAAGAGACCCTAATGCTTGCTGAAGAGAGTCGTTCAAAAATGCTTTTAAAACAACAAGATCCAATGGTTTTAGAAAAGAAAGTTAATACCACACCAGTTGATTATGCTGTTCTCAACCAACTTTCTTAAGATTTTGAAAAACGATTTGTTCCACAAACTGAATTATCTGCTGAACAAGCCTTTTGGTCTCAGAATTCTATGAATTCTTCAGATCCTAGTCCTTCTTGTAGACCCACCAAAGTCGAGGTTCCAAAAGAACTTCCTAAAGTCAGCATGGTAAATACGAGTTTGAAGAAACTTAAACACCATCTTGCTGGTTTTGACGTGGTTGTCAAAGAAAGAACCACGACCACAACCATCACTAAGGGCTCGTGGGGGTTTGAACATACAAAAGCTTGTTTTAGGGATGAAATTATTCCATTTGTAAAAGCTCTGAAGGACATATTCAATACATTCGATCAATATTTAATTGATGAACTTACTGAAGTCCAAAATGTCTTTCATCAAATGGAACAGGCTGTGGAACAACATCGTTTAGAGTCTAAAACGTTTGAAGTTAAAATGAATCAAGTTTTAAATGAGAACGAACGACTCTTGGAACAAGTCATTAACAAAGATATAGTGAACATAATTATGAATTCTATTGTGGATAATGCTTCTGTGAATGTGCATGAATGTAAAAAGTGTCTCAAACTTGAGACTGAGCTTCTCAACAAAAAGGATTTCATTGAAAAAGAGACTTACGATAAACTGTTCAGAAGTTATACAACTCTTGAAAAACATTGCATCTCTTTAGAAGTTGATACTCAACTTAATCAGGAAATTTTTCAAAGGGACAATTCTGTTTCAAATCAAAGTGCTCCAAATTTTGATCAATACTTTGAATTAAATGAATTGAAAGCTCAGTCACAAGAAAAAGACACGGTCATAAGGAATTTGAAAGAGAGAATTAAATCTTTAAGTGGAAATATAAATGAGGATAAGGTCAAAAAGGACATAGAAGAGATTGAAACGATAAATATTGAATTGGATCATAAGGTGTCAAAACTTATTGCGGAGAATAAACATTTGAAATAGACCTATAAGCAATTTTATGACTCGATTAAACCAACACGTATTCGATCAAAAGAACAATGTGATGCTTTAGTTAATCAAGTCAATCAAAAGTCTGTAGAAATATCTGATTTAAATGTAAGTCTTCAGGAAAAATATTTGGTCATTACAGCTCTCAAGAATGAATTAAGAAAACTTAAAGGAAAGGATTTAGCTGATAATGTTGTTACCAAACACACTATTGATCCAGAAATGCTTAAAGTTGATGTACAACCAATAGCCCTTAAATTGTTGAACAATAGGACAGCTCACTCTGACTACCTTAGGCACACTTAGGAACAAGCTGTGATTCTTAGGGAAGTAGTTAAACAAGGAAAATCCCAAAATCCTTTAAATAATTCCTTAGACTCTGCTTGTAAATATACCAAACGAATTTAGGAGTTGCTTATAATAATCAAACAAACCTGCCCTAGCATCAACAATTCAAGTGACAAATTAGTGGCTGTGACCCCAAAGAATAAGGACAAAAGAGTTAGATTCACTGAGCCTGTCACATCCTCAGGAAACACAAACATAAAAATAGCTTCTTCATGAAATCTAGTTTCTAACAAACCTATGTTGCCTTCTACAGGAGTAAAACCATCTGCTAGTGCTAGCGGATCACAGCCTTCAGGCAATACAAAGAAAGATAAGATTCAGTAAACACCAAGTAGTACTCAGAAGAATAAAGTAGAAGCCCACTCTAGGATAGTTAAATCTAGTTTGGAAAATAAGAATTGTGTTGTGGAACCTGACGGATCTATAAATGTGCAGCATTCCAAGCTTAATATGAATTTTGAACTTCTATGTGTTAAGTGTAATGGTTGCATGCTTTTTGATAATCATGATTTATGTGTTCTTGATTTTATCAATGATGTGAATGCTCCTGCTAAATCTAAATCTGTTAAGAAAAATGAAAAGAGAAAAGTTTGGAAACCAATAGGAAAGGTGCTCACAAATATTGGATACACTTGGAGACCTACTGGTCGGACCTTCACTATAGTAAGAAATGCATGCCCTTTAACTAGGATTACCACAACTGCTAAAGTGCCCCTTAGGAAACCTACTGCTCTAGAAAATAATACACCTAAGCCTGTAGGAACATTGGTTTACTCAAGGAAACCTAGGAAATCTAAAACTAATGTTCCTGTCATCAAACCTAAGATTATTAAATCTATATCTGCTAACAACAAGGAACCTAGTAAATCTTAGGGATCTATAGTTTCTGATGTTCCATCTTCCTCTCTTGATGAATGCAGGATGTCCAAATTGTTCTCTGGTATTTAGACTCCGGCTGCTCCAAGCATATGACAGGAGATCGCTCTCAGCTCACTATTTTCGTCAATAAATTTTTGGGTACAGTAAAATTCAGAAATGATCACATGGCAAAGGTATTGGGATATGGTGATTATCAAATTAGGAATGTTACGATCTCAAGGGTTTACTACGTGGAAGAACTTGGACATAACTTATTCTCTATTGGGAAATTATGTGATTCGAACCTTGAAGTTGCTTTTTGTCAACACACCTGCTTCATTCGTAATCTAGAAGATGTTGATCTATTGACTGGATCTTAAGGCAACAGTCTGTATACACTGTCTCTTAGAGATATGATGGCGTCCTCTCCTATATGTCTCTTGTGAAAGGCCTCAAAGACTAAGTCTGTCTCATCTCAACTTTGGTGCAATCAACCATTTAGGTAGACATGGTCTTGTGAGAGGTCTCCCTAAGCTAAAATTTGAATAGGACCATCTGTGTTCTGCGTGTGCAATGGGTAAAAGCAAGAAGAAACCTCACAAACCTAAATCTAAAGACACCAACCAAGAAAAACTCTCTCTTTTGCACATGGATCTTTGTGGCCCAATGCGTGTCGCAAGTGTTAATGGAAAGAAATACATCCTCGTCATTGTCGATGATTACTCTCGATTTACATGGTTAAAGTGCTTAAGGTCAAAAGATGAAGCTCTAGATTTCATAATCAAGTTTCTCAAGATGATTCAACTGTGGCTTAAGGCACCTATCCGATGAATCAGAACAGATAATGGAACTGAATTTGTTAATCAAACTTTGCGTGAATATTATGAAAAGGTTGGCATCTCTCATGAAACATTCGTTGCTCGCTCTCCACAGCAAAATGATGTCGTTGAAAGACGTAATCGTACGCTAATTGAAGCTGCCCGCACAATGTTGATTTATGCAAAAGCTTTATTATTCTTATGGGCAGAAGCAGTTGCTACTGCATGTTAAACCCAAAATCATTCCATCATACGTCTTCGTCACGGCCAAACACCATATGAGCTTTTACATGACAAACTTTCTGATTTATCATTTTTCACATATTTGGTGCACTTTGTTATCCGACAAATGACAGTAAGAACTTGGGTAAGTTACAACCGAAAGATGATATTGGTATTTTCATTGGCTATGCACCCACAAAGAAAGCATTTTGAATTTATAACCGACGTACCAGATGAATTATTGAAACAATTCTTGTAAATTTTGATGAGCTGACTGTGATGGCTTCTAAACACAGCAGTTCAGGACCCACACTTCATGAAATGACTCCTGTAACAATCAGTTCAAGACTCATACCAAACCCTCCTCCTTCAACATCGTTTGTACCACCTTCAAGAAGTGATTGGGATATTTTATTTCAACCGCTGTTTGATGAATTACTTACCTCTCCACCAAGAGTTGATCACCCAACCCCTGAAGTCATTGCTCTAATTGATAAAGTAGTTTCTCCAGTTCTCTCTGTATCAACCGGTTCACCTTCCTCAACAATAGTTGACCAAGATGCACCATCACCTACTAACTCTCAAACAACACCCAAAACTCAATCTCCTATCCTTCCTAACGATGTTGAAGAAGACAATCATGATTTAGATGTTGCACACATGAACAACGATCCGTTCTTTGGTATTACAATTCCAGAAAATGAAGTCGAAGCATCTTCTTCGGATGTTTTCCAACTTTGTGCAAACACTGCTCAACTCAGAATATGTTAACAAACGGACTAAGTATCGTCCTTTAGACAACATCATCGGTGAACTCGAAAGACCTGTTTCCATAAGACTCCAACTCCATAAACAAGACTTATTTTGTTACTACAATTCTTTGCTCACATCAGTTGAACCAAAGACTTATAAAGACGCATTAACTCAATCATATTGGATTAAAGAAATGCAAGAGGAGTTAAATAAATTTGAACGTCTTGAAGTCTGGGAACTCATTCCTCGTCCAGATAAAGTAATGGTTATCACTTTAAAATAGATTTATAAGGTGAAACTTGATGAAATGGGAGGAATTCTGAATAACAAGGCTCGCTTGGTTGCTCGTGGTTACCGTCAAGAAGAGGGAATTGATTTTAAGGAATCCTTTTGTTGATCCCACTTTAATAGATTGAATTCCTTAAGCTTTGTTTAAGGTTTAGTTATATTCGATAAATCTAACACAACTATAGTAAAAGATTTGTTTAAATGTATTAAAGATTATGCGGAATCTAATCTTTAATAATAAGAAGAATTATCAATGAAACAGTAATTCTAAGAACATACAATTCAACAAATAAGCTCCAATACTATTAATGATAATAATACAAATACTCTTACAGTATTCGGGTTACAAAGACCTTGAAGCTATGAATTATACGACTAAGATTGATTTTTTGGTTTTTGGTTGGTACTATCAAACTCTATGCCCTAGGACCTCCTTTTATACACCAAGGAGTCCTAGTCGGCTTACAATACTTTCCTAAGTATTCATAATCTTTTCTATAAATACATAACTTAATACATATCATATAAGCAGTACTAACAACAAACAATACTAACTTATTAACATTAGCAGCATTAACTTATCTTTGAGCAGTCTTAACCTTGAGCAGTAGTAACTTTGTACTAGCAGTAGTAACTTATCACTAGTAGTAGTAACCACTTAGCATATTTTCACTAGCAGTAGTAACTGTGTACTAGCAGTAGTAACCACTTAGCATATTTTTACTAGCAGTAGTAACTGTGTACTAGCAGTAGTAACCACTTAGCATATTTTCTTTGAAGTTTATGAGCAGCACTAAATCCAGCTAAGCAGTATTAACAAAAACATGAGCAGCAGTAATTCAAACAACATTAAGAAGACTTTTAATCCCAACAATCATCCCCTAAACTT
>BQNB010153210.1:0-15671 GCA_026074375.1 Tanacetum coccineum
TATATATTTTAAAGAGTGAATTTTCCTTAGGGAATTTTCTTAATTGCTCTTGTTGAAATATTATATAGTATATTTTATAAGCGTATCAGTGTGCTTTGAAGATGTTGATCAAATTCATTATATATGATTGGAATGTAGTTACGAGTGTTTTGGTGATCTAATCCGGTGATACTCTTGCCTAGTGTGTGCCTATATGTAACAAATGTAGAGTAACAGTTAACTCGACTCTAAAACAAAACCTATGAGTTAACCCAAACGCTCCTTAATTCAATTTTGCTCATCCAAACATGTCGAAAAATACATATAAATTATTGTACTTTGAATTTTGTTCATGAGATCATTATGCATGTATGCAAAAATGTTTTTAGAGTGTATTAACAATGCATTAAAATAATTTTATAGTGTTCTTAACGTGAGTGATTTTAAAAGAAAATTAGGGTTTTGTGCGAATGAAAAACTTTGACAAACACACTTACTTATGCAAATCCTATGTCTATGGGAAACATATTAGTTATACATTGTGTTATAATAGTCCTAATTGCACACAAACAAAAGAAAAATGAAAATCCCCAATTTTTAATTTTTTGTTCATTATGAACCGTAGACACTAATTTAAAAGAAAATGGATGAACTGACTTACAATTGATGATGTTTATGATGTTAGAACTGATTGTTGATATTGATTTGATCTTCAATTAGAGTTAATTAATTCAATTTTGATTTTTGGTTGGTTTTGTGTGTGTTTCGTCGCTGCAGGTTTTAGAAGAAGGGGTGTATGTTTTTCTATTTAACAAAAATGAGATAACAGATATATGTCTCCTCTGGTGGCGTCCCATATCGATCTGGGGGCGGCCTGATTAAATCAGGTGGCCACCCTAGATATGGGGGCCTCCCTCAGCAGAGGGTTTTGGACCAAAATTTTGACAAAATTTTTTTACGGGAGAAGTGACGTTTTAATTTACATTTCGCGAATTAAAAATGCTTAAAATACTTCAGATGAAGTAATTAAGTTGTCACGACATGGAGTGGAACACGGATTAGAATCGAGACAGAAGAAAAGATGACGATCTATGGAATGTGTTCCATCATTCCTAAACCAAGATGGAGATAGTTAAACGATTCACGTTTAAGGGGTTTAGTAAGAATGTCGGCTCGGTTATATTATCTTCAGACAACACTTTTTCGATAGAGATATGCCCTTTCTGGACATTAACACGAAAAAAGTGGTGACGAATTTCGATGTGTTTAATTGTTCGATTGTTGCACCCGGTTTTTTCAAAGTCAATCTCGCTTAGTTGTCGCACGATTATCGGAATACGACGTCGAGTCGTATGTCTAATTCGATAGAGCTCTTATTATCCATAGTGCTTGTTGACATGCCTATTCTGGCGCTTACGTATTTGGCTTCAGTCGTGGATATAGCAAGAGCGGTTTGTTTCTTCAAGAACTAAGATGTTAAACAACATCCCACGAACTTACAAATACCGCTAGTGCTATTTCAGTCTACATAATCTTCCGCATGATCAGAATTCGGCATAATATTATTGATTTCTATGCGTCCCCTTATGATACCATAATCCTAAGTGCGTAATGCTTTTAATGTATCAGAATATACGCTTAACCGCTTCAAGATGAGAGGTTTTGATCCTTTTGGAAGCGTGCACAAATGCAGACACTAAGCATGATATCGGGCCTACTTGTCGTATGTAGAGTAAACTACCTATCATGCCTCGATACTTAGTACTATCTACCGATTCACACTCTTCGTCTTTTGTGATTTAGTATCTGAGGCCATGGGGGTTATCATTGGGTTAGAATCTCTAAGCTAAATTTTAAGCATTTTCTTTAATATATTTAATTGATTAAGTAGATACCGTCTTCCATTTGTTTTATTTGTAGCCCAAGGAAGAAGTTAAGTTCACCCATCATGCCATATCTCGAACTCGTCATGCATGATTTTGGGGAAGTCATCACACATGTCTTGACAAGTCAAACCGAATATAATGTTGTCGACATACTATTTTGAACCGATATGGAGAGTTGAACTTTTCATCCTTAGTAAAAAAGTATGTGTGATCTACCATTCTCATTTTTACTCATGTTTAAATAAGAAAATCTTTTAAAAATCGTATCATAACCAAGCTTAGAGCTTGTTAATACCATAAAAATATTTTTTAGTTTATAAACATGATCCGGTTTTTCAAAGTCAATGAATCCTGGAGGTTGTGCCATAATACCTACTCATTGATAAACCTGCGAGGAGTTTCACTTTTGTACGTCCATATTGGGAATAGCTAAAATCAAGGCGCAACATAGCTATTATATTCTAACAGACCTAATCACTACGCAACTAAGGCAAAATTTTCATCATAATCGATGGCCGCTCATTGTTGATTATAACCTTGGGCAACTAACCTAGCCTTATTTCGAGAAACAACACCGTTCTCGTCTAATTTATTTCTAAATACCCACTTAGTTCCTATGATTGTCATATTCTTAGGTTGTGGTACTAACTCCCAAACAATCGAAGCAACGAAAAGAAATTAATACGTACTTGAATATCGAATAACCACTTTTGGTCCTGAAGGCTCATTCACATTCTTAGGTTCTAAGTGGATTATAAAACAAAAGAAGTTACTTTGGTTTGGCTTTGAGACCTAGCGATCTTTGTTAAGGATCCTGTGACATTTTCAAGTAGGATGTATCCCTAGATTCCTTAATATTGACTACATCATCAATTTCTAAAGTTTCATCCTCAATGTCATTTTCTAGGTTTTTCTTTTCGTAACTTAATGCTTCTAATTCATCTAAGTCATCATCCACAGAGGTGAGGTCTTAGAGGGTGGAGAGTTTCAAACGATAAGTCACGTTGAGTGATTCTTTGATTTTCAATGGAGTTTTGTTAAGGATGATGTAGCTTTGTCTATTTTGGATATAACTAAAAGACACATTCGTATAAACATGTTCAAAACTTAGTAAGGTAGTCTTTGGTGTTTAAAATGAAGCACTTGCTTCCAAACACTCTAAAATAATCAAGAGTAGGTTTCCTACCTCTCAAGAGTTCATAAGGTGTTTTTCCTAATATGGTTCTAATTAGGATTTGTTTGAGGATGCATGTTGAAGTATCTACGATGTTACACCAAAACTTTTGTGGTAACGATTGTTCATTCAACATAGTTCTACTCATTTTTTATAGTGTCCTATTTTTCCTTTCTACCACGTCATTTGATTGTGGAGTGTATGGAGCCGAGAAGTTATGTGTAATACCGTTGGCATTATAAAACTCTCACTTCATTATCAAATTCCCTACCGTGGTCTATCCTAATTGACACTATCAGACATCCTAATAGTTTTGTATTTTCCTACTAAATATTTTGAATTGATCGAATGCTTCGTTTTTAGTTTTAAGGAATCTTGTCCAAGTATACCCATAATAGTCGTCTACTATTACTAAGGTATAGAGGTTTCCTCCGTAGCTCCGTATGGTGGATGGACCGAAGAGATCCATATGGAGAAGTTCTAAGCATCTAGTCGTTAAGACTACATTCTTAGCTTTGTGACTGGTGTGGGCTTGTTTTCCAATTTTACAAGCATAACAAAAGTGTTGATCAAACTTAAGCTTAGGTAAGTTTCTAACTAGTTCCTTAGAGGATAACGATTGAATGAGACGCATATTAGCGTGACCTAATATCCTATGCCACATAGTGGATTTTCATCAATCGTTGCAAGACAAATTTTGTCTTTCGGCTTATTTTCTAATTTCATCACATATAAGCTTTTCTTCCTAATACCTCTACCTATGACTTTATCGTCCTTAACTATCTCGCTATCATTTTTAGAAAATATAACCTTACACTTACTATCATATATAAAATGTCCTAACTGGAAGATGCTTAAATATACACATACCTTTTTTACGCTTTGAAAACAAGCTAAAATACTAAAAACGTGACTTAATAATGGCAAATATATGCTTGTTTGCTAATTTGTGTTGTGTAAGAGAACGGATAAACTAGAAAATGACAAAAACAAAGCCAATAAAACGACAAACCAGACTCGAAATGGGAAAAGAGCTGTGATAGACAAATCCAAATCGAAGCCGGAAAGTCAAATCAATCAAAAAGTCCACAAAAAGTCAACTGGTCAAAAGGTCAAAGTCAACCCAATGTTCCAAACCCCGATGCCAAAAGTCTACGCAAAGAAATATAAGTTTAGGGACTGAAATTGCAAGTCCCTAAACTTAGTACTTAAAGAATAAAAGAGAGGAAAAATAAGAGAAGGAAAAATTGCCAATTAGCAAAGTTGTACTAAAGGAGAAAAAGCTGTATCTCTAACATGTACACCACTAAGACGTAGGGTGAAAAGAGTTATATAACTCTTGGGGACTTGTTTTGCCAAGTCCCCAAAAGTTATATAACCACAAGGACCAACTGTGAAATAAACCAAGTAACCCTTAGGGACCATTTTTGCCAAACTCTCAAACATGTACCCTGTTATAACTCCAACTTCTTTTCCCGCTCGTTTTTCCCTCTCAAACACACTCACGGGTTGTTTTACCCGTTTTTACCCCATGAACCTTCACCCCCACCTTGGATATTCATTTTCCCCCTCCTCCACCACCTTTCCCAGCTACAAAGGTGCCAACTTGGCAATCCCACATCCCCCAAGACCCATTTCGACGGCTTAGATTGAATTTTGAAGATTGAAGGGCCAAGATTAGAGGTTTAACACTCTCACAAAACAAACACACCTGTGTTTGTGTGTCTACAAACAAGCACAACAAGAAGAGAAAGAAAAAGAAGACCTAGTGTAGATTTTCGGCTATAAAAGCCTTGTAAGCCATTGTGGCACCATATTCAGTTTTATTAAGTTTTAATTCAGTTTTTAATTAAGTTTTTATTGTAGTTTGAAGTGCTTTTAAGTTAATGTCTTTTATGCAATTGTAATTCTCAATTTTAATGAAAAATTAAGTCCTTTTTACTCAATAAGCTCTCAATAAGCTCATTAGAGCTTATTCTTTCTAATAAGCTCTAATTCAGCTTAAAATTTGTTATAAGCTCTTTTATATTGTTTTAATTTGAATTCAATTCATAAAAGTTCAAGTGAGTGTATTTTGGAAGCTATTTGAGGTAATAAGCTCCCAAGAGCTTATTGAGCTTATTGCTCAGGTTTAGAGGCTAAGGAGCCATTAGGACAGGTTTCTTAGGTCACTCACTCAGAAAGAGTGGCCTTGGTTCTGAGACAACAAAAATCCAAGGTTTCAATTTTCTATTTTCATTTAGCTTATCTTTTAGCTTAAGGAATTAGCTTATTTGCTTTCAATCTTTGTAAACACATTAGTTTAGAGTTGTTATTTAGCTGTTGTAAGTTTTTATTGCATAATTTTGTGTTAAATTAGCTTATCTCTCAAAAACTGTCATAAGTATTAGTATAAGCTAGTAGAGAAACTAGCTTATTTTTCTTAATAAGCTAGGACTTTTAGTTTTAAAATAGTCTAAATAGGTCAAAATAAGTAGAAGTAGATAAAAGGTTTTTAAAGTTTTAGTTTAAAAATGGATTTTAAACCTATTTTGGTTTGGCAGTTTTAAATAAAGGGGTGTTTGGCACAAGGCCAAAACGGGTCAAAAAGGCTTTTTGCATGGGTTAAGGTATTTGGGGTAACTTTAGCTTAAGTTCTTAAGCTATTTTAAGCTGGTTTGAGAAAGTTTTTTGTTTCAAAATAGTTTTCTAAGGTTTTCAAAATCATGTTCAAAACTGTGAGGTTTTTAAGTAACCCACAAGTGCTTATTTGATTAAGCACTTGTGGTTTGAGTTTAAGCACAAAAAGAGTGTGTCTTTAGTGTCAAAAAAAAGGGGTGTCCAAGACCTTTGTTCTTTTGACTTTGTGAGTCAAATTCACCCAAACATTTTCTGTCACAGTTTGTAAAAAACCAAAAGTCCTTTTTCACTTCCAAAAATAAGCAAGTAAAAATGGTTTTTAAAAGTCCAAAATTTGTGCACAAGTTCCCTTAATAGAGGAATTCAATCTGATTGTAGTTTTTCTTTTTAATTTAAGGCTTATTGACAGCTCAAAATAAAGCTGTCAAATAAGCCACCACGGTTAGCTCTAATCATCTCCCCTGTGTCAAACAGGGGAGAATTTTAAGCCCCTTGATCCTTTGGTTCTTTGTGCACTTAAGCCAAACTTTTTTGGCTTATTTTAAGAGTCTATACCTCTTAAAAGCCTCAAGGTTTCAAGCTTTTTGTGAAAAGCCTCAATTGCTGCCTTATTATTAATCCCAAACACACCTTATCTGTTTTTAGGCTTAGGATAGTATAGGATAGCTTATTTTTCATGATTCTTTTAGCACTATTAAGGTAGCTTTTCCTGTCCTTTTGTAGCTATTTAAAGTTAATAATAGATCCCTAAGCCTATGTTAGTTTCCGACTCATGCGTACTTTGCACTTAAAGCTCCAAAAAAAAAAGACTTACATTTGAGATTTAAAGCTATATAAGCTGCTGTCACCTTTAAGCTTATTTTATAAGCTTATCTTTTGACCAAAACAAAAGTTGCTTTGTTAAAAGTTGTTAATTATAAGCTGTTCTTATTAACTTCTCATGTTTTGAGTTTTTGCTAAAAATCACTTTTTAATAAGCTAAAAAAAAAGCTATGTCGTAGGGTTTGTTTTGTACTCTTTCCATAGTGCAGGGTTACACGTTTGAACTATAGTGTAAATTTAATAAAATTAGCCCGCCTACCCTTTAGTTTAGTTAATTACATTTTCTACCCTATAGTTGTGCAAAAATAAAAAGAGCTTGGGAAGACAAGGGACCCCGGGTGAGCAAGACTCACCCCAGGATCTCCTCGAAACATCCCCTCCCATTACACATTCACACTTCAACCACTTCGCCCTTGGTCTTTTTCTAAAGACTCAAGGGCAATTATATTTAAGGGTGTTTTGCCCTTATAAGCTAATAAGCTGCAAAAAAAAAAATAAAAAGAAAAAGAAAAAGAAAAAAAAAAAAAAAACAAAGCTATTTTCGGCTTATTTGTTAATTTTGGTGGTGTTTGTTATTTTTCATAGGATTGCTAACATTATCCCTAGTATTTTTAGATAAATTTTCCAGAATTTTTTGTATCGTGTTTACAATTTTTTACATAAATTAATTTAAGTAAAAGTATATTTAATTCCATAAATAAATATAAAAAAATTATCAAAAAAAAATTTTGCTTTTTACTATAAAATTTCGGTATCATTGATCTTGTTGATTTTTAGACTTATATATATATTCTATATTTTATTATATATTATACATATATATAGTGTGATTACCAGCGATCAATTTTCCAAAAGAAACTCCTAGAGAAGTAAAATAAAAAGTATAATCCTACTACCTGCATCATCGTGGTTGGTTTTGATGGAGAGGTTTAAAGGTTTTAAGGGTGTGGTTGAGAATGAGACGCATTTCATTATGAAATTCACTTGGTTGTTGACAAAAGTTAATTATGAGTATTAGGATATGCGAAAGGTGATTTAACCTTCATGGGTTGAATTGGTTGTGAGTTACTAGTAGGTTATGGTTATGGTGGTGGTAGCGGAAAGATCCATGATGATTCTTCTTGTAAGAAAGACTCGGTGGATGAATCAATATTGATAGAAGTAATAATGTATTTTCACTAAACCTTACCTTGTTGGTTGATGAGGCAATTGAGGTGATAGAAATGATGACTTTGTGAGTAGTGAAATATGAGGCGGAAGGTGGTGATGACAATGCAAGAAACTATCAATATATGCTTATTAATAAAGTGGAGACAATGATCATGTATGAATATGTAATGAAAAATATGCATTAAAGAATGATAAATGTGCGAATGAGCACAAATTAGCTTCATAAAGATATCGATCCTTATTGACCTACATAATTCCAAATAGGTTAGTTTGAAGTTTAATGCAAAAAGTAAGAATATCATTTTACAACATGATAGTTCAAACATTAATACCAACAAATACGAAAGAAACTTATTAAAGTATCATTACCCGAGAGAGTTAACAAGTAGACATATACATAGACAAATATGCAATCAAAACACGTTCGCAAATAGAAACAAAGAAAGGAAAACTCTTAAGCTAAGCGAAGAGGAGGAAAAATGTTGCAACTAGCTTAAAAAGGCATAATACATGTTCGAAAAATATTGGATGATTCTATGAGTTTTAGAAGGACTTAAGAGCTAGATAAGTCAAAACTAACTATTGGGCGACCTTAATACAAGTATAAATAACCTAATTAAAGTGTTGGACATAAAAGTTAACTACCCCAAACGGCAAAAGTGCCTTCTGTAGAACCGGCAGCGGCGGTTCCATTGGCTCAAAGGAACCGGCCAATGCTGCAAAAGGAACCGGCTGATGCAGCCTTGGTTCCTAAAATCAAAAATCCTCTAGTAGTGATCAAAACGATTTCAAACCCTGATTTTCACTTATATTATTAATCAAATGGTCATACTAAAAAGCTCATGCATAAGATTCAATGCTTATACCTTATACATTTTGATTATGCCAAACGCTCCTTAATACAACAAGTAAAGAATAATAAGAGAGCACAAATCACATAGAGCAAACCTTCAAATTAAATGATCTAGTTCATTAGACAACAAATAATCTAAACATAAGACGATCGAGAATAGAAAGAATTTATACAAGACATGTTCCAAATAGTTCAACCAAACACAAGTATAATGAAGAAGATGATTTTAGATTAGCAAATTGATTGCACTAACAATGACACGAAGGATATGGTCAAAGGAAACAAATGGGCACAAGATCACTTATAGCATTTGAGTTCGTTTATTTCTAAAACACAAGTATCAACCTTGTTATATTGTTCATTAGCTTGTTTGTCAATTTTGGTTATTAATTAAAATAATGTGGCTTCAAAAGGAAGATCCTAGACTTCTACAAGTATACAAAAAATACTTTGACATAACATAGTAGCAAAAGAGGCAAATAAATCATGTAGCAATGTCATATAAGGAACAAGATGCAAATATCATACAAACCATGTTCAAGCATGTGAAAATTAGACCATCATACGGATAGATCATATTTGCAACTAGTATGAAAAACGTAGCATTAGTGGTGTTTGGTAGATGGAGAACAAGTTGGTGAACTAATGGTTATAGAGGATCGACAAGGATGAAGTGGCAACATCAAAATGTGTAGATATTTTTAATGAAGTACTTTTGAAATGCTCCTTTTTCAACAAGATTAAAAATATTTAAAACTTTTGATGGAAACGCCATGACCAAAAAATGACCTTTTGTTATTATTTTAGATACTACAAATCAACATTTGAGACTATCTAGACTCAATTGCCTTTAACATGGCGGGTGGCAAAAGTTCTAACTCCATATGGTTGATTTTAAATAAAATTCCTAAAATGACCCATTTTCTAGAAAACTTGTTGTCCCGATTTTATATATGAATAAGTTGACCGAAACTCAACTTCATAACATCAAAACTTCCAGAATTTGTTCATAAAATATATACTTTAATATCAAATGCACACTTGGTCTAAGTGAACCATGGAACCGTTCTGTATGGATTTTGCCAAACACTAGTTTTGACTCGTTTTAACCAAAACAATAACTTATTACTTTGACCCGCTTTGAAAAAACATTTTTAAAACTACAACAAGACATCACTACACTTCATCTTTACTTGAGTATTTCGGATGAAACAATCAAGTTGCCAATCCCACTTTGATGTGTACAATTTTTATGACGGTATTTGTCAAAACACTTATCTAGCATACTTAGTCTTCATCTCAAGGTTTTACTAAGTAATTGAGATGATCTATGATTTTGATATAGCATATGCAAAGAAAGATATATATGTCTATATGAGGAGCACAAGACCTAGCATAAGCCCTATTGTGCGAAAACATGAAGATGACAAACAAATAAGCAAATATGCCAAACAAGACACTTATGATCCATAAACAAGCAAGACGCAAAGATAAGATGTAAACAAGGCAAATAAGTAGTCATATAGCACATCACACATCAAGTCATTAATTTTACTAATGTGAGTTACCGAAACATTTACCAAAAAAAACATTTTTGACAAAATTATGAGTTAACCCAAACACCCCTTTTGAGACTATATTGTTTCTTTTAAGAATCAAAATTGACATACAAGCGAAGAAAAATACATGACAAGGTTGACATTTATGTTTCACAGATAAGCAAGCTCAAATGCAATGAGAGATAAACATACAATGAATCTATACAAGCAATGCAAACTAGAACGACTAATCATATAACATATCATACGAAAAATTCTTTTTGCCTTGTGTTGAATATGAAGATGTATACCAAGCTTGATTAGTGACTAAAATACTTAAATTTCAATAAAGGATTAATCAATATTTAAAGGATACCAATCTAAATTGCCCGACTCAAAAGTTTGAGTTTCTATGTTAATAGGAAGTTTGAAATTTTGGACACTTTGTGGTATTTTGAAATTTCGACATACTTAAACTTGTAATCAGATTTTCTAACCCGTTTTGTTAGAAACTAGACTCAATTCTCTTCGAAACAGTAGGTGGCACGACTCGTACGGATTTACGGTTAAGTTTTTACGACCTTTTGAAGTTGATCACAAAGTTCAAAAACTTTTTGTAGAACCGGGTCTGCCGGTTCCTTTGCCAAATGGAATTGGCTTTGTTAGCGAACAGAACCGTCGGTCTGATCGATTTTACCAAAAACGCATATTTTGACCTGACGAAAAAGTTTAACACTTGGTAGGCTTTGAGGTAAACTTATATAACAAATTTTGATCATTATTCAAGCTTGTATAACAAAGATATTCAAGAATCAAGACTTTTAAGAATGAAAAATTGACATAGTTTTCATATTAAGTCCCGTTTTTTGAATAGTTTGATACATGAATCGTACACGGTTTTGAAAACCATTTGTTTTGAAAACTAGAGCCACCCGCTCTGATATCAATTGTTGAAAACATAGAGGGGGGTGAATACGTTTTCAATTAAAATCTTAAAATTTTTTGTATCAAATGCCCGATCAATCATGACTTCATATGAATTGTACCAAATATAGTCAATGACTATATGAATAATGGAAAGCATAGAATAAACAAGTTGTCATAACACAAACATAAATATCAAGCATAATCATAAAGTAAATAGAGAACGATAAATAAAATAGAAAGTAAACCGGACACGATGATTTATAGTGGTTCGGTCATGGAGCTCTTCTCCGCCCTACTCCACTCCCCGAGTACCCAACTTGAGAGTTACTTCACTAGATCAACATGCTCGCTTTTCGGCGGAGAAAACCTTACACAACGTCGCTTACGCTTTATCCGGTACTAAGCTAAATACCGAGTCCTAACACCGGTAGAACCAACCCATCGTCGCTTACACTATATCTTACAAAGCTAAATATCGGGTTCTAAATCAAGGTAGAAGCAACCTAACAACCTTTTCAACACAACAATGAATCCCATATTCTAACCCGCTAGAAATAGCCTATATAACCTCTACATATTACAAAGTGTTTGATTGATGAATGTAATGAATGAATGATAATCTAAATGAGCTTCCATCAATGGGAAGCCTTCAAATGGATGAAGATGATGAGATCCCTAATCTTGCAGATCTTCATATCTATGTGCTTTGTGGTGGATGGAAATGGCAAGATCTTCTAAGGCTTGCTTTGGTGGATCATCATAGAAGTATGCTTACAACAAAATGAATGTTAGAAGCATTATGATCATATGAAAATGGAATGTTTAAGATCTAAACCTACTGATCTAGATGAGTAAAAAGTGTAGAGAAATGTGTGGAAAAGGTTGTAAAATTGTGAGAGTTGGTCTTCTATTTAAAGGCCAAAAATTTACTGTTTGCCGGTTCCCTTGGAGCGTCGCCGGTTCCATTCTCAAAAAATAATTTATTTTTATTTTTATTTTGCCGGTTCTTCCCTTTCTCGCCAGTTCCCTCAGCCGATTCCATTCTCAGAAAATAAATTATTTTTATTTTTAAAATGAAAGTAAGCTTGTACATGTAAAAATAAAAAGCCTAGTTGAGTACTTGACAAAATAAAGTTTACCTGTTTAACTAGAATATATATTTAGCCGTAAACTTTTAGCATAAAAATAAAAGTGATGCATTTGTATAAAATACTTGTAAATGCAAAATGTGAGATGAGGTTTGATCCTAATGCAACATAACAAACATGTACGAACCTGTGTTGTAACATATGAGGACTCGAGACGTAGAGAGATGTTGATGTATGTTGAGATAAAATATGATTACGAGTAACTTGTACATTTGACTTTATGTATTAAAAGTTACAATTTTGTCATTATCAAAACAGACGAGAATGTGTAGATTAAATACCGTAATATTTGCACTAACACAAAACATGTTTGGTTAAAAATAAATAAATAAGTAAATAAATAATTTTTTCTGAAAATCGCCTCCAGTCGATCGGTCTATGTAAGATATCATAAACATACACTACACGAATATATTTAGAGAGAGAGAGAGAGAGAGAGAGATAGAGAGAGAGAGAGAGAGAGAGAGAGAGAGAGAGAGAGAGAGAGAGAGAGAGAATTGAGGCGTAAGAGAGATGAGAGAGGGAAAAGAAGGGTGAGATTCCTAAAGAGAGAAAGTAGAGAGGAAAAGAAAGAAGAAATATTAGATTAGATAAGAGAGAAATTATCACCCATTTCCTTTCCCTTAGCCTCCTATTTATAGGTAGAGATGAGGGACTAGGGAGAAAAAGGGGAATATTACATATTACATACAAGTCCTTGTTTAATTTCCTACAAGTCCCTAGACTATGATTAACTAAGATAAATGATCGTGTAACCAGTTCTGACTCGGAATCTATCGACATCTGTTTGAAGACCAAAATACTAATATTTACTGGTGTCTTCGTCTGAATCGTATAATATACAGGAATGTGAGGGATATGACTTAACGACCGCGTCATGGCGAAAATAAAGACGTGCTTAGTCTATCAGGTCATAGAGCGTCAAAGATAAAGATCACATATAAAATGACATATTGGACTATAGAACATACATGAATGCATGAAATATGAACGTACACGACCAATGAAACTTTAAGTGACCTTATGCCTTTGACTCCACCAACACGATACCTTGTAACTATTCCCGACATCCCATGATTCTACCTGAATTAGACAGAGTTGATCAAGTTCCGTCTAATTAAGGTTAAATGATGCAATGTCCGGACTAGTCATCTCCTATCATGTTCGGTGTTTTATAAAAGTAATTTTTGGTTATAGTTACGGTTTTTAGTTTTCGAAAACCAGCATTCACTATAACCACAGCTCTGATACCAAATATGTAACACCCCGCTAAAGCGGAAACACAGAGTGTGACAGTACAAGACACAAGCATATGGTAATAACACACCACCATATATTAATTAAACCAAAATAGTACATTATTACAATATTTGTCTTAGCCGAACATCAGTTTAAAAACATATGTTTCAAGTTCTTAAAAGCTTCGTCTTGACATAAAAAAATTAAGAGATGACACGGTGAGACTCCACAATGCAATGCCTTCAAAAGAAGCTTACTAATGATCAGCTGAAATGCATGATAAAACAGGTCAACTATGAAAATAGTTGGTGAGTACACGGGTTTTATGTAATTGATGTAAAAACCCTTTTATAAATAAGCCCTAATGGCAAGAGTCTTGTGAATCTATCCTATTAGAAGTCGTGCCCATACAAGACTTATAATATAAATACATTCACCTACACTTCTATGATAATGAACAAGTCTCAAAATATAGTTTATAAAAGAAGACATCATGTCCAAAGTTATATAAATTTATCCTAATACAAGTCCTGCCCATACAAGACTTATATCGTATAAATTCACACACAATTCCCTGATATAAAGGTATGTCCAATAACAGAAAGTATAAATGTTCAAAGCCACTTGGTTAATATTAAAGTAAAATATCCAAGTAAAATGCACACGCGTAAAATATAGTGTCAATGTACAAATGAAAAATTTCCCCTATATATAAATATTATGCAAATTCATGAACAGTGGAACGAGAGGTTGGCCGACCTCTAATGGCGCAACCCATAATATTTACGCTCCTGAACATTGGAGCGTAACAAGTACATATAAATTGGGTGAGAATAGGAACCCAATGGGGGACTTAAACAGGTGAGGGGAAAGAACATGATCCCACACACCTAACACTATATCCATGCACCTTACGTATCACATAGAATACGCAAAATCTCGATTTAATAAAAGTCACACGTATTAGAAATATAATACGTGAAGTTTAATATTAACCAAGTCTTACATATTATAAAAATAATATGCGAATTCCAACAATGTACAAATCATATGTATATCATAAGATAATACGCAAAGTATCAATATGGCAATTGACAAATTTAAAAATCAGTTCATAGTATGCAATAATCCCCAAAATAGAGAGCAGTAAAATGGGGCTCTTGCGAATACTCAAAAGCACTTATCAAGTTCAAAAGTATTTCAAGTAGTCCAATATAATTCAAAATGTCCAAAATGTACAAACAGTCCAAAATGCTCAAAAAATGTCCAAATAGCTCAAATAGTCCAAAGTAGTTTAATAAGTCATGCGCATATAAAATAATTTGCAAAGTACGCTCAAATATTTCATAAATCAGTAACATTCATGCAAATCACACCAAAAATATATAAAACCTTTAGAAAGAGGGGGGCCGTGAACTTACCTTTTAGCGATACGACAAAAGATAACGGAATAAACGTCGGGAGTCGGAAAAGATCATAAATACAACTTAAAAGTAAAGACGCAACTTAGAATTTATAATTGTTACGCAAATAAATATAAATTAGTTTTTATAAAGTTTTTATAGAGATTTAGCATTGTACTTTAGAGTTTTTAAGTTTTATAAAACAATTGGGCCTAAACATGTCCAAATTAATTATTTGCATGCCCAATACATGTGGGCTTTTAACATTTTTAGATTTATCCAACTTCAGGGGCCCATATCTCCTAATCCGTAAATGTTTTCGGTTTGGTTCTTACGCCTACGGAAAGGTAAACGAGTTTATTTTTCCAATATGTAGGTCTGACCACCTCGGTTTTTAATAAAATGAGGTCAAAAGGTCAATATACTAACAAGTACCAAAGCTGTGATTTATACAATTTACTACGGTCCCGGTAAAACGGCCATATCTCCTAAACTGTATATCCGTTAGGGCCGATTCGACTTGGTAAATTTAAGTTAGAATGTCCTCTAAAAGTTTTCTATTTTACCTCAAAGATGACTTCTATACAAATTTTTATAGTTATAATCAAATGAAATTCAGTGTGCAGTTTTCGACAACCTTCAACGTTTATTTTCTAGTAAATTCATCGAGTATCGTCATGACGCGATTCACCCGGGGAAACGGAGCTAAAAGATAGACCTATCTCAGTATATTTTTCTCTAGTCAACTTAGTCCACGAAAGTTTCCAGAATATCTCATTTAACCTACTGTTTCAAATCTGTCCAAAATCCAATGATACAAATTAACTTTTATCAAGTTTCTAGTCCCAATAAATTATGTACAATGCTAAAACTTTACAATAAATCAATAAAGTATCTAAATGCTTTACAAACT
>BQNB010153212.1:0-15671 GCA_026074375.1 Tanacetum coccineum
GTCGTGACAACTTAAATGCTTCATCCGAAGTACTTTAAGCATGTTTAATTCGCGAAATGCAAATTAAAACGTCACTCCTTTTCGCAAAATCTTTGTCAAAATTAAGTTCAAAATCATTGCTTGAAGGCGGTCCCCATATAGGCGGCCCCCCTATATATTTGGGACCGCCAGGTAAATACGAGACCGCCATCAGCAAGACACAAAATGGGACACCCAAAAATTTTCAAAACTGAAAAACAAACACCCCCTTATCTGCTGCCATTGACGAACTCGAACCAAAACCCACCAAAACTCAAAATCAACCATTAAAACTTCAATTGAAGATCAAATCAACACTAATAATCATTCCTAATATCACAAAGATTATCAATTGTAAGTCATTTCATCTATTTTCTTTCAATTTGAGTCTAGGGTTCATGATGAACACCAAAAATCAAAATTGGGGATTTTCGATTTTTCTTTTAATTTTGTACAATTAAGAGTACTAGGGTACAATGTATAACTAATATGCTTCCCGTAGACATAGAATTTTCATACATTAGTAATATTAAATGAAAATTTGATTTTGAACAAAAACCCAATTTTATTTTCAAATCACTCACGTTATGAACATAATAAAATTGTTGTTATGCATTGTTAATCCAATCTAAAAACGTTTACAAATACATGCATAATGATCTCATGAACAAATTTCAAGATACATAATTCATATGTATTTCTCGACTTGTTTGGTTGAGCAAAATCAAATTAAGGAGCATCTAGGTTAACTCTTAGGATTTTATATTTAGATCGAGTTAATCGTTACTCCACATTGTTCGCATATAGGCACATACTAGGCACGAACTCAAATCATCAATACATTTATAAGCGATTAAAATATGATCTTGCTTATATCTTTCTAGGTAACAATGCCTCGAGCTACCGGTCTGGATCATCAAAAGACACGAAACTACAAGGACAAGAAAGTTAGGTTTGCTGAACCTCTCATATCCTCAAGCAATAGTAAACAGGTAGAGTCATCAAAAACATCAGATTCTAACACACCTGTGTTATCTTCTACAGGATTGAAGTGTTCTACTAGTAAATGCAGATTAAAGCCTACTGGCAATAAAAGGAATGATATGATCTCGCAAACACCAAGTAGGAAAAACCACCAAGTAAGGAACATTGAAGATTAAGAGTTAGAAGCACACACAACTAGCGAAAGTTAATTAAAAAAGAACCGTCGTTTGTTGAACCTTTTTGTGCATGTTAATGTTAAGCATTAATGTTAATTGCGATATTTATCATTAATTGGCTACTGGTATGTACTCTCTTGTTTTTGATGTATGTTCTATGATAAGTCCGTCTTACTTGATTTTGTGAAAATTGTGAATAGCCATCTAATTCTGCTTAAGAAGATAACATAAAAACAAAATATTTGGAAACCTACGGGTCATGTATTCACTAAAGTAGGATTTAAGTGGAAACCAACAGGCAGAACTTTCACTATAGTTGGTAATTTGTGCCCTTTAACTAGGATCACTTCAGCTAACGTAGAGGCCTCCCTCTAGACAATCCACTTTCCCAATCATGTTGAAATCACAAAAACCAGTTGCTTTAAAAGTCTATAGCAGGTAACCCAAAAAATAAAACCCTCATCCCTATATGGCGCTGTCATTTAAATGTAGGTTAGATGAATGGTATAATATAGCATCTGTATTTTGTTGGTTTCTAAGACTATGTCTAACACTCTGTAACCCCTATTCGTACGGGGGGTTCCTTATGATTCACTGTTGGGCCTGCGGAGGAGGCTTCCTCTTGTCTTGTACCACCAGCGTCTGTCTAGATTGTTCTATGGTATCTGGACTTCCGGAGAATGCGTTCGAAAACTCAGGACTGGGGCAATCGCTATCAGCTCATGAACCTTGTTTAGTAAAATTTCCCTGAGGCATAGTTAGATCGATGGGCGAAACGACTAATAGTGCAAGAAATTATAGGGTATTTTTAATGGTGTCTATCAGTAGGGGAAATGTTTACATTTTTTCTATGGCGTATTCTATACTTACGTCGTGTAGGGCTTGGCATTTACTTCGTTTTTTCCTTATTGTAATTTTGTGACCGGCGGAATCTTGATGTTGCATTTCGCGCTATTGGATATTCTAATATATACACTTGCGGTTTTTGACGTAATTTAGACGGGTGTTCCGGTTGGTCTCCTATTCTAGATCAAATGACAAACATCTGCGCCTTTATTTATCTCTGATGTCATGCTTATTTTTTTTTCTTTCTGTACGTACTTATCTAAAGACTTCTTAGTCTTAGTGTATGGCTTATGGCACCTGTCGGATCTTGCTATGTCGGTTAGACGTACTTTAACTAAGCTAAGTAAAGGACGGTCCTACTTGAGGCATTACAAACACCTTAATTTTCAACAATACGATCATTTTGTTTCTGCTTCGTGGGTTAGGAATATACGCAAGAGAAATCCTCCCTTCAACGCTAAAGCTGATGAAGAAATATACCAAAAGACTGCTGTATTCTTTTGGCATTTAACTGGATTTGTCTAGTGGCCGTATGCACGTTGCAAGCTGATGACGCAGGTGTGTATTTTTAGGTTTTTGGTTGTTCTTTCGTGTTTGGCACGTATGGTGGTCGATTTGTGGGATAAGGGGTTTGTTGAGGGGGTTTGGTATCATTTGGAAATTGGTTGGCGAGTGGACCATGATGGTTTGGGAAGATAGTTGTAAGGGCAAATGTGGAGTGTGAATGTCATCTGTTTGTAATGTTCCCTCTTCGTAATACCAGATTTGGGAAATCAGAATTTGTCAATCTGGACAAATTGAACGTGGTTTTGTTAGTTATTAAACTGTTGCACTTTCTGCTTGCTTTCTGAGCCAGTTGCCCGCAATCCTATGCAGTATGGATGGGTGATGTACGTTTGGCCATGTTTCAGACCAGGGGGTGTGCATGCGGGTTGTTGGGGTTGTGGGGAGTTTGAAGCACTGGATGGGGCGTCGTGGAATAGTGATAGATTTATATATGAAGTCGCGTGATAGTTGGCTGAGTGGAGAGGTGGCTGGGGGGTCTAGATTTTACGGGGGATTGTTATGAGCGAGGGCTTGTACTTGACATATCCTTTATATAACGCATGGTGGAGAGGAAGATATGTGGATATGTTGTTTGAAGGTTTCAGAGGTGTGGTTGATGTGAGGGCTGGGAGTGGATGCGGGGGGACGTGTTTTTGGTATTTTTTTGTTCTTCTATGCTGTTTGATTTTCGACTCTGTTTATGCCTACCAAATGACTATGACAGACAGGGGTATTATTTGGGCAAAAAAGCTGAAATTGGTATTTTTGGTGGGTTACGACGCTCAGCCCCCACAATTGGCAATTGATATTGTTTCTGATATTTTTCAACAATAAAAAGAAAACCAGAGAGACACGGAATATTATTGTTTGATAACATTTATGTGTCATTTGATGAGCTCTCTACCTTAAGACAAGCATGGCCTTAAGAACTCATTATCTGTTCAAGGGTACCTGGAAACGTTTACTTCTAGTATGGTAGGGTATCCTCATGCAACTGATGTTCTATTGTAGCAGGTTTCACTTTATCCCTGGGGTAATCTTCATACACGGGGTGTCCACTCACCACATTTGTGTGTGGTTTCGGGAGTCATCTTGGGGGCTTACAACATGTGAGTCGATGTATATTAGTTCTGCTCGACAGCCCTCTTAAGTGTGGTTTCTCTTGTTTTTGATCTTGTGGCACTACCCTTGTGTACGAGCGTGAGGCTGGGGGTTGCAAAGCAGGCGAGTGGGAGGCTTATGATTTGAGTCCTGGAGGAAGAAATGATGCTTGGACTATTTTCTAATAATAGATTTCTTGGATAGACGGTAATAGAGCAACCATACATCCAAGGCTTTTTAAAGAAATCTCCAAAAAATACCACAAATTCTTTCGTGCTTGATCCACTTAATAATCTCACTACATAATAGACATTCAACTTCTTAAGGCGGTTCATCTTGAATGTGAGAAACAACCCCACATCTATTTCGAACACCTTGGTAAATCGGACTAGAATCATCCTATAGAATAACAAATGATTCAGCGCGACCTTCTCGCGACTGTAATTTACTGAGCCGGGGACGGAAAGCAACTCCATACTGACGCCCATATGGTGTTTATTTTGATGGCCTTCATGATATATCGGTCTACGAACTAAAAGTATGATATACTTCTAAACATGCACATTGCTACTATTGGCTTGGGGTGGGTTTGATTTGCATTGTCAGTTATCTTTGGCTTGTTGGCGCTTTGTAGAGTTCAGAGGACGGGGTTGGGGGCTCGTGGAGAATGGGGCAATGTGGTGTTGGGAGAGCGGGGTGAATCTTGGGTTGGTTGCGTGTTTTGGGATGTGGGGGTGTGGTTTGTGGTGGCGGGGCGTGGTGGGGGGTTTTTGGGGCTAAGCTGTGTATTGGGGTGTACGGAAGGAACGTGGTCGGGGGTTTCATTTAAAGTAATTTGGTTTGACTAGTGGTACTCATGGATTCAGGCTTAGAATAATAACGTTGGTTGAGGGGTAATCGTTTAGCGTGGGTTAATTTGCCTAACGGTTTGCTATAGAAGTCCTCGCTACGCGGGACGATGGTGCTGGAGAGTTGCTTTGGGCGCCCACGTCCGACTTTTAGGTTTTGGTGGTTGCGACCGTTGAATCGGGTAGTACGCACACCGCTCACTTTTCGATCGTACAGCGTGAGTTTTTGGCAATCTAATAGTGATGACGTAACCCGTAGCTATTTGTTGTGGTGAGAAGTCACTGGGATAGTCATTGTAAGGATATGTAGGTGATTTGCTTGTGCTGGGTCACTTTACACTGAGCTGAGAGGGTCAAGCGACAAATTTATTAAGGAAAGGGTTCAAGGGGACAGATTTGATGGACACCTAAATAATGCTAATGGGCATTACGTGGTAGTATGATGACCGGGGAGTTGACGGCGATTGAGATATTTACAATGGGTAAATTTTTGGTGCTATGGGCGTTTAACGTTAACTATGCGTCATCTATGGATTGAGTCTAGGTCACGGAGGTGGTGGGGGGTCTACTTCTGGGCTGGGGGGATGTGTGATTTGTGGGTTACACACTCGTTTTTATATCTGGGCGTTTGGTGAGTGTGCTCTTGATGATGTCTAAGTTAGGGATTGGTGCGTATTTCTTTTTGGGTAGGGGGGCTAGTGGTGCTGTACGGGGGGAGGTGTAACATTAATCATCTATTAGTCCCTGTGGGCCCCTTGAGTTTTAATCCATTGCTATTAAGATGCTTTAATTTTGGTCACTCCTCATTTTATTTGTGGCTGCTAATACTAGTGTTATGATGACTCTCCTATAGTAGAGGAAACAGTCTAAACTGGCAATTCACAACAAATGTTAGTTACTAAGGGGGACTACCATTGGAGGTTTTCTACTTTTACGGGGTGTTGGTTGGGGATTTACACCTATTGGAGCTGTATTATCCATGATGATATGAAGGTGTCATGACTGAGGGTGGATGGCGGTAGGAGGGGACGAAAGTGTGCTGAGAGGACTCGTGTTGGGGTGAATAGGGACTTATTGCCTTACTTTTTTTTTGATCAGTTGTTTTTTGGCGGGGGGTTGCGTGGCTATTGCTGTCAGAGATGCGTGTTTTTTTTTTTTCCCTTTACAATTGAGCAATAATAGGGATCTTTCGTTTACCTTAATGGGCTTCCTTTTTTATCTTGGGTCGCTTGGTTCTCGGTCTTGGTGTCGTGGTGGGAGAGTTAGATATAAGACGTGCTATTGCGCTGATAGATAGATGCAGAGATCTCTCGCAGTGTATGGACGTGTCTCTAGTCGCAAGAGGATGATGAGACGAGGTACTGCGTGAACGTGCATAATTTCGGACTGGGTATTTAAGGGGGTTGGGAGGGGGAGTCGGCTTTATTGATTTTGGGATCGGAATGGGCGTCGGGTATGTAGGCGGGGGTTGTGTGGTCATATGTGTAAGAGGGTGAGGGGGATACGGGCGAGACTATTGAAGTTTGGAATTTGCGGTCTACAGTCGAATCATTTTTTGGCATGTTCATAATTTACATGTACGTGGACGTCTGTTTTGCGTCTACATCTCCAGTTGGTATCAGCTGTGTGCCGTACCGGGGGAATTAAAGGGCGCTTATAGCTCATGACACCTTTTGATATCGACGTGGGGCTTAGTAACGGAGGTTTTTTCTGGATATTCGCTAACGTGGATTTTTCTGGTATGTGTGGCGTGAGTTACGTTGGTTCGGACTAGGATTTGTACTTGAGCGGATCGATATGACGGTATACATTTTTAAGGGGAATTTGAAAGTGTTTTGTGGATTAGGATTGGGGTAGAGTTATTACCTTATGAGCGGGATGGTGTTGCTATGGGCGCGGAGCAAGGTTTAGTGGGGTTTTTGGTGGCGCTGTGGGTATAAAATTGGTCCGCTGGGTTCGGCGGAAAAAGGAGTTACAAGATGTAAAGGGTGCTGTTCGGTTAAGATTGTCTTTTATGGTTTTACTTTTTAAAATTATTTGTGGGGGCAAGGGGTGTGTTTTCTTGGGATTTTATTAATTTTTGGTCTGTTTTTTTTTTGGGTTTTTTGGTGGGTGACTTTTTTGGGGTGTGTCTTTTGTTGAGGAGCACGACGGGACTTATGGGCAGGAGGTTAAGATTTTTTCAGGTTTTATGAGTCTCCGGTCTTAGAAAATATCAAAATGGCTCTTGCTATTATTTCAGTCTAGCAACCGGTCTTCATCATCTTAAAGGAAGTATTCTTCCAATAAAGGAAAACTTGACCTCATTATGGGGAATTTTTATCGCGCGGCCTATGGTTTTCTTTGTAAAGGGGACTTTGACAAAGGCTTCAGGATTTCGTTTGTCGGTTCAATACTAGATAAGGCGTTAACATGCCATAGGGTGGCCAGTGGGGTCAATCCGCTTCAACTATCCTCTGATCACGTCGGTCACAATGCGCTCCTTACTTGTGTCTCAAAAAATGTATAGATGAGAGGTAAATCTGATTTTTTCATGGTGTTTGGTTTTATAAATTAATCAAATATTTCATTCAGGGATAATTTGCTTTTTTTTCAAATCGAATTTTGTTTTGACACCTTGCCAATCTAAAACATGGCTAATGCATACTTTTATTTGGATTTAATTAGGTTAAACGACGGATGGGGAGTTAGTGAGGAAAGATGCGGTGATATTCCGTTCGTGCGTTGGGATTGGTGAGGAGGAAGTTTTTCTTGAGTGTTGTTTTTTTGGTAAATCTTATTTTTCATGGTGTTTGGTTTTCTAAATTAAACAATATTTCATCAGAAAATGCTTTTCAAAGATATTTTACCACTCAAACAATGACTATAACTCTTTAAATAGAAAATGGGTCATTGTTTAAGGGGGAGAAAATGTCAAATATCTTCTTCATAAAATCAGTTTTGTGATAATGGAAAAGGTTTTAAACAATAACGGGTTATCAATTAAAGGGGAGTTAATTAAGTTTAGCTTATGTGCGCCTTAACTGTTATGTGTTTATGCCTTTAGGGAGTATATGTGCAAATATAAGTTTCTAGGTATGCTTGTTAAAACATTAGGGATTAAATGTGCCATTTGTTAAACTTAAAATGCATCTTAGATCTTATAAGAACAAATTGCATAGGATATTATACTTGAGGGGGTAAATGTGTCAAAAACAAAAATTGTTTTATAACACACTCTCCCCTCGTCACTTTCACACACACACACACACACACTTAATATCTTTTTTCCCCTCCCAACTTCAAACGCAAAATCGTCATCCCCCAAACCATCATTTCAAGCTGATTTCAATCTTAAGGTATAAATAGAAAATTGTTCTTCACACTCTTAACAACTCATCTCTTCATCGAATTAAGTTTTCACATGGATTTGATTTCAAAAAACCCTAAATAACGAATTAGGGTTCATCAAAGTCAAAACTGGGTAAAAACCCAAATTAAGTGAGGGGTTTTGCTTGTTTAGGAGTGTAGAACACTCATTTAAAATAGTTTTGTGAATGGTTAACTTACGAATGTGCTATGCTCAATTTTGTGTGCGAAAATTTAGGTTTAGGAGAAATGTTGTAAAATGTTTGTGGGTTTTGTGTTAACTAGGATGTATATGTATCCTTGTATGTATATGAGCCTTTAAATCTCATCCTTGTTTGTAGTTTCTTGAATGAAAGTGATATAATGTGTAAACATACTCGTTTTTTATCATTCTTGATGATTTTGTGGCTAATTTGTTTTTATATCTGATCCTAAGTGTTATACATATGTTGTGTATGTTATTTAAACATTTCTTGTCTCATAAAAATCATGTATGTAAACATTATGTGTTTGAAGGCGAGTTAACAACGCCTTTAGAAGATGAGTTAACAACTCCCTTAAGAAGTTGAGTTAACAACACTCCCTCACAAGGCGAGTTATCAACTCCCTTCACGAGGCAAGTTAACAACATCCTGTAGAATTCGAATTAACAACTATGCCTCACGAGGTGATTTAACAAATTCCTATAAGAGGAGAGTTAACAACACACTATAGGAGGCGAGTTAACGACACCCTTTAGGAGGCGAGTTAACAACACACTATAGGAGGCGAGTTAACAACATTATTGAGGAGGCGAATTAACAACATGATTAAAGAGGCGATTTAGCAATGGTTTTAAGGAATTTTAAGTTTCAATTTTTCTGAAGGCAATTTTCAACTCAAGTTAGGTAGCTAATTAAAATTGGTTAATTAAGCAATCTAATTAAGTTAAGTGTGCTATATAACAAGGTTCAACAAGGATTTCTAAACATGTCTTAGGCTACCTTATTCTCTACAAGTTAGTTTGATTAGGATTCCCAAAAAACACTAATTCTGTTGTCTTAATGCCTTTCACGTTATGCCCAATTAAGTTGCCCTTCAGATGATTAGATCTAATTCAATATTGCTAAATGCCTTAATGAGCCTAATCATTTGAATGATGTCACAACATGGATCAAGCTTAAGTATTTAAAGGGCCTTATATTGTTTCATATATATAATTGGTTATAATTATAACTGTACTGGTCAAACTCTTAGCAGAAACATGAATACCACTCAAGCACAACAGAAAGCCCTTAATGATGCTCTTGTTGCCCATGCTGACCGTCTTGAGTTTAGGAAATGCAACATGAGACTCAAGACTGACATCAAGCCAAAATAAGCTACATTTCAAGTGGTGCTGGATGCTCTCGCTCTCACTCTATTCTATAGTTCATTCCTGATCACTGCAGATGTTCCTGCTATTTACATGCAAGAATTTTAGGCTACAGTTTCTGTTCATAGGTCATCCATTAGATTCACTATTAACAAGAAGAAAGTCTCTCTCGATGTTGATATATTCAGAGACATTCTCTAGTTTTGTCCTAAAATTCCAGGGCAAGTTTTTAAAGACCTCCCACTGGAACAAGACATTCTCTCTTTCATAAGTGATCTTGGGCACACTGGAGACATCACCTATCTCACTAATGTGAATGTTGACTACTTGCATCAACCATGGAGAGCATTTTATACTGTCATCAATAAGTGCTTAAGTGGTAAAAAACTAGAATGGACAAGATTCATCTGTCCCGTGCTTAAATTCTCTAGGGTATGTTCCATAAGAAGAATATTGATTATGTGTATCTACTCTGGGAAGACTTACTGTTCCAGATTAAGTACAAAGATGCTAAAAAGACAAACAAGATGTCATATCCCAGATTCACAAAGATCATCATTGATTACTTCATGTCAAAGGATCCGTCTATTTCAAGGAGAAACAAGATGTTTTGGCACACTGCTCGAGATGAAACCCTGTTTACTTCTATGAGATGTATCTCCAGACATAAAGATACTCAGGTATATGGTACCATTCTTCCAACAGAATTAACAAATCAAGCAATGTTGGAATCCAAAGCTTACCAGACATATTATGCTTTTGCTTCTAGAGAGAAGGCTCCAAAACAAAAGTATATTTGAAAGAAAGTTGATTCAGACACATCTCCCAAGAAGAAGCCTGTTCAAGCTACTAAAGGTACCAAACTCAAGACAAAAGCTAAGGTGGCTAAACCTGACAAGAAGAAGCATCCTGCAAAGAAGACAAAACTAAAAGGTTTAGCTGTATTATTTGAGGTTGCATTAACTAAAGCTGAACAAATTAAGGTGGCTACCAAGAGAAGCAAGAAATACTTTCACGTATCACATGCAAGTGGCTCAGGTGATGGAGTTGACACTTAGTCAAAGGTTCCTGATGAGCAACAACAAAAGACTTCTGGTACAGATGAAGGAACTGGTACTATATGAGGGGTTCCTGATGTACCTCCATACAAATCTAAAAGTGATAAAGAGTCTTGGGGAGATAGTGAAGAGAAAGATAATAATGATGATGATGGTGATAGTGATGATCATGATGATGACAAGGATGATGAAAGAACAAAATCTAATAGAGATGAGACTCCTGATCCGAAACTGACTAATGTAGATCAGATAGAACATGAAGAAGAATATGATGATGAATTCTATGAAGAAGAAGAAGAAGAAAACATTGATGATGAAGAAACGATGTATGACGAAGAAGATGATGAGGTTACAAAGGAGCTATATGATGATGTTAATGTGAATTTGGGAAATAAAGATACTGATATGACCATTGCTGATCAAGATGCCTTAGATCAACAAAATGTTTCTCAAGAATAAGGATTTGAGCAAGTAGAGGAAGATGCTTATGTGACACTTACACCTGTAATAGACACACATAAGACTGGAGATCCAACACAAAGCTCTTCTGTTTCATCTGACTATACAAGCAAGCTCTTAAATCTTGATAATCCATCTCCCACTGACAATGAGATTGCCTCTTTGATGTGTTGTTCCCAAACTTAGATCTAATGCCTTAGCTTGTAAGGTTATTGTCACCTTGGATAAATCCAAACTAACATTGAGAGAAACTTTATTAAGATATTTCACTAAAGGTTATGCGGAATCTAACCTTTAATGATCAAGAAGAATAACAATGAAATGAATGAAACAGTGAAATGAATAGAATAGTGAGTTACACAAAAAGCTTTAATATTATTGATGTAATAATACGAGTACCTAACCAGTACTAGGGTTTACACAACCTTAAAGCTATAAGAGAATGTATTTTAGATTAATGATGTGTGTATGTGTTGAATGAGATATGTAACTAGATGCCCTAGGATCTCCTTTTATACACTAAGGAGTCCTAATGGGATTACAATATTTTCCTATGTATTTAGTCAAATGTATTAAATACAATGACTAAGTATTTAATACTTTCCAAAATATTTAGTCAAATTCTCAATCAGCATTAATCTCTTCAATCATCATTAACTTCAGTCTTCTGTTGACTAATCAGCATTAATTTTAGTCAATTCGCATTAACTTCAGTCTTCTATTTGACTAACCAGCATTATCTTCAGTAGCATCAATAACTTCAGTCTTCTTTTTGACTAATCAGCATTAATTTCAGTAGCAGCATTAATCTTGAACCAGCAGTAGTAACTCTATAACCAGCAGTCTTAAGTCCTTCAACAGTCTTAAGTTAGTACGGGCAGTACTAACTTACTCTAGCAGTACTAACTAATTAATACTGGCAGTTATAAGTTGTGAGCATTACTAAGTATGATAAGTTTAATTCCTAACAATCCTCCCCTAAACTTGTGATTTACCTTCAAATCATCAAGTTTCTTGAATTAAACTTTCTGTTTTGAGAGGATTCTTTCAAACACTTCATCTTCTTGATCTTTCAGCCATCATGATTATCTTTTAAAGAAGTTATTGAATTAAACCTTCTGCTCTAGAAATCCTATGCCTTTCTTCTTTATCTTTTGTCTTTTCTGCACTCTTTCTGATGTACACTTAAGTTTCAGCAGCAATCATCAACTTCTGCACCAACAGTAGTAATTTTTGCATCAAATTCTTAATCATGCTCATGCCTCCCCTGAGTCTATGCATCCATCTAAACCAAAGTGATCTTCATCAATTTGAGCATTTTTCCTCCCCTGTTTGGAAGGATCCTCCAAATCATCTTCTTATGGGAACCCAAGCCATCACAGACTTGAATCTTCCTTGTGCATCAATGTAATCAAATCTTTTCAAAGTCATTGATGCATTGTTATATTTGGAGACATGATCTATTACTCTGTTCTTTGGCTTCCAAACCTAACATACTGAAGCCTTAACATCATTATGTACTGCTTTTGGCTTAGCAGCATTAATTGTTTTTCTCCCAGACCTCATCAAAATAGCTTGTGGAATCATATTTCTTTTTGGATTGGGGTGAGTTATTCTTGTTGAATAGTGATGATTCACCCTCTTTGAGTTGTTCCACACTGGTTTAACCTGTTTTTGATCATTAACATGTCTCTTGTGTTTACAGGTATACTGCAGGTGTTCAAAACTTCCACATACATAGCAGGCTTTCTTGATCATCACAAAGTCACTTCCTAGCTGTTGGGACTTCTGATTATTCCAGTTCCTTTGATTTCCCCTAGGCCTTTGTGACCTGTACATTTCTGCATACTTCACAGTTGGTTTCCTAGACTTTTCAGTATTATTAACTTTAGAGACACTAGGACAACCAGTTTCTTTTACAAACCTAATCATAGGTTTTGATACAACATTACCAACTGATCCTCCTTGTTCAGAGAAAGAGGCACTATTACTTTTCCATATTGCCTTCTGCTCATCACTTACATCTTTTGACACATCTATACTAGGTGTAGGCCTACTATAATCAGTAACAGTATCATCAACAAACTCAGGCAAACCCATCCAAGACAGATCTTTCTTAGGAGGTGAATAGACTTGTGCAGGAGGGGGTGGGACAACACTATACTCATTAAATCCCAGACCCTTCTTATCTTTATCTAGTCTTTTATTCCCTAAGAGACTGTCTAGATCTTTTGAAGCATTGTCAAATTTTTCTATTTTAAAGTCTATGCTTTCTTTTTCTTTCTTTACCTCTTCAAGTTCATTCCTGAGATTTTCAATTTTATTATCTCTAAGCTCTAAATCTCTCTCAAGAACTCTAATTCTTTCACAGAACTTAATCTCATTATTTTTAAATTCAACAAGTCTAGCCTCAACTTGTGATAAACCTCTTTTGTAGTTATACAAGTCAGTCTCACAATCACTAAGTTCTTCATTTAACTTGATAATTTTATTGTTGAGGTTTTCCGTGTTTTTCCTACATGATTTAGAACAAAAGGAATCATCATATACCTCATTATCTGAACTTGAGCTAGATTTGGCCATAAGAGCATATTCTGTTGGAACTTCCTCTTCATCAGCCACAAGAGCATGGTTTTCATCTTCCTCAGCCATATAACTCCAATCCTATCCAATGCCATCAATGGCTATCATTGACTTAGGAGCAGGTTCTTCCACCCTAGGATCCTTCTTGTAGATTTCTTTCTTTCCTCTGTCTTGAATCCTTGGTGATCTGCACTCTCTAGCAAAATGGCCCATCTTATAGCAATTAAAGCATTCCACCTTTGATTTGTCAAAACCAGCTACATCAGATCCTTGAATGGTAATCTTTTTACCAGTCTTCTTCCAAAGCCTATCAGCCCTCATGCTTAGTAGAGCCAAGTTCCACTTTATGTCCATCTCTTCAATATCATCATCATCAATCTGAGTGATGTCCTCATATTTAATTTGAGAACCATTTGGCTGAGTAGCTATGAATGCACAAACAGCATCATAGCTAAGATTGGCAACGGCAACATCAGTGCTGGCAGTGGAAACTTAAACACTAGCAGGTTGAACACTAGTAGTGGAAACTCCTTGAACAGTGGGAACTTCACTTTTTCCACTGTTGGTATTTAATGAAGAAATGAAAGCCATATTTTGAGAGTTTGCCCCTGCATTCTTTTGAACCTCAGGTTCATAGACTTTGAGATGATTATACACATCATCCAAACTCATTGTGTCTAGATCATCCCTGTTTCTCCAAACTATGGTGTATACTAGCCATTGTGGTGCAAGACTTGACAAAAACTTTTGGTTTAAGTCATCTTGTTCAATTAGGACGTCCATGAACTCAAGATGACTTATAATAGCCTGTAACCTATTAAATTTTTGTTCAAGTGTCTCTGATCCTTCAGCCTTAAAGTTACCATATTGCTACTTCAGCTGATTCTTCTTTGTCTTTTTGGTGGCTTCATTTCCACCAAAGGTTTTCAAAATGGCTTCCCATAATTATTTGGCAGTTTCATATTTGTTGAATCTCAACTAATGTTCATCAGGGAGAGCCAATAATAGAGTAGTTCTTGCCTTGACATCATTTCTCCGTTTCTGCATGTCTTTCGCAGTTATAGCCACAGTTCTTCCCTTCTTCTTTGTTGACCCAGAACCTTTACATGTTAAACTTTTATATTTGGCAGTCTCTTCTGGAGGAATTTTATAGGAGTCACCAAACTCTATGACTCCCATAGAGTATAGTGTTCATGTTGTAGGTACTGCTGGATTCTGAACTTCCATTGTTCAAACTTTCTAGTGTCAAGAATTGGAAGTTTTGTGGAAGTAGGAGTTGAGTGATTATAGGGATCCATTTCAGTTTCTGATTTGGTGATGAGATTAGTGTGTTATGCTTCTTTGATCAAAGTTCCTCAACAAGCTCTGATACCACTTGTTAAGTCCCAATACTCGGATCTAATGCCTTAGCTTGTAAGGTTATTGTCACCTTGGATAAATCCAAACTAACAATGAGTGAAACTTTGTTAAGATGTTTCACCAAAGGTTATGCGGAATCTAACCTTTAGTGATTAAGAAGAATAACAATGAAATGAATGGAACATTGAAATGAATAGAACAGTGAGTTACACAAAAAGCTTTAATATTATTGATGTAATAATACGAGTACTCAACCAGTACTAGGGTTTACACAACCTTAAAGCTATGAGAGAATATATATCAGAGATGTGTTTTTCTACTCTAACCTAAGGACTCCTTTTATAGCACAAGGAGCCCTGTACAAGATAAGACCTAACCGGATCTCCTAGATATAAGAGATATACACAAAATATATTCTAAATATAACAATAACGCGCATTTGAATTTGAGTAATCCTTATCCTTATACAGCAGTGGAAAGACTTCAACAGTGGAAAAACCTTCAAGCAGTGGAAACATCAGCAGTGGAAAACTTTCACTAACAGTGGAATACACTTCACTAGCAGTGGGAAAATACTCTAGCAGTGGGAATGATCCTTACTAACAGTGGGAATACCTTAGAGCATTTTATTCCCAACAATCCTCCCCTAAACTTGATACTCCATCTTTAAATCAAGTTTCTAGAATAAAATGTTAACCTGGAGAGGATGCTTCCAAACATCTTGTTATCTTGAACGGTTTGCTATACTATATATTTTCATTAGAAGTTCATTAGCCATTTCTGAATAATGGTCTACTTGCAGCTTATTACATAGCATCATAGTTGTGAGTCCTTTTTTCAATGGATAGTCTTTCTCTACTAGCATAAAAATCTCATATCCTCTTCTAGTAGATACATGATGAACACCACATGTATCATAAAGCCTCCATTCCAAGGGATCATGCATATATTTTTGAAGCGCCCATAGTTGGTCTCTAGGATCTGGTTCATA
>BQNB010153214.1:1208-11440 GCA_026074375.1 Tanacetum coccineum
GAGCAATTGAGCGAATTAGTTACATATTACCACATAGATTAGTTGAGTGATTTGAGTGTTTTTATCTTCTTATTTCATGAGGTGTTTGGTTGTGTACTTGTAATAGATCAAATAAATGCTTTAACGGAAAATATCCTTAGGGATACATTTTTATAAACTTCTAAAGGCTACTTGAAGACAAGTAGGATTCAAGTGGGGGGATATTTGATGACATCAAATAACGTCTATTTTATAGCATCATTTATCCTATGTTATTAACCCATTTTGTATAGTTATTGCAAAGAATTGTTACTTAATCGTTTATATTTGAGAATTGCAGTAATTATGGAGTAATTGGTGAAACTTAGCAAAAGGCGCGCATTCTGGAGCTTAAATGAAGATATTTTGAAGATTACTATTCTGAAGACCAATACGCCGTATCCATCAAGGAAGATACGGCGTATCCGTGCCTGCACTCACCAAAGACCACAAAAGGAATGAAGATCAATACGCCGTATTCATGAACTTCAATACGCCGTATTCAATGTTTATTATACACGAAGATTCTGGAAGATATCAAACGTGGTCCTTACTCCAAGAAAGCCCAATACGCCGTATCCCACATGGATGGATACGGCGTATCGAACCGACTACCAGACTATATAAATAGACGATCTAAAACTCAGTTTTAGGTATGCAAGTGAATCCCTAAACCACCAAGTCGACCAAGAGACGATCAGAAGAGCCTAGAAGGTCAGAAAAGAGCCTCAAGATCATAGGAAAACTCTTGTAATCTTCGCGCAACCGAATACGCGTTCGATCGAGGTTTCTTTACTTTAATCGTTCATATATCAAACCGTGTGTATTTTTATAATGACTATCAGCTGATACCTGTTTATGAAGATCTAATGTTTGGTTTGTTTATCTTGATTGCTTAATTTATCGTTGATTGTTGTTTATGTTTATCAATTTATATTCGTTTACGTGCTTAAGTATGTGACCTATCATTCAACTGGGTCTAGTCCTACATATTTAATGCGCTGCAACTTCGGTGTTGTTTGGGCATAGGCTAAGAGTCCGGGATAGCTCTCCATAAGGTGACCTTGGTATCAACGAGTATGTTCTTATTCCATTGGTAAGGACTCAGACAGTGGACTACTAGTATATAAATCGCCGTTAAGCAGTAAGTGGGTAAAGTCTCGATGAGCTAGGGTTTTGTAAGAGCACCATTACTTAGATCCTAAGATAGATTATAATCAACACAAGGAAGCTTTATGCGGATGCGTCGTCTTAGGAAGAAGTACTGTAACACCCCCATTTTTACATATAGCAGTGGAAGCTAATCTAGGGTATTAATTCATAGTACAACATTCATAATCATAGAAAATGACTCAAAAGAGACGTTTTGGAAAATGTAGTTATCATTCATTAAATCAGAGTTTTACAAAATGCCATTAATAGGCAACAGGTTCCAGAATCTAAAGAAAATGTAATTAGTTTGAATGATAACATTTAGCCATCTTCAAATCCAGTGGTGCCCACTCCGAGCCCATGCCATTAGTTGCTTAATTACCTGAGATGAAAACATGCTAATAAAGTCAACACAAAGGTTGAGACGTGATTTCATTGGTTTTCAGTTATAATAGTTTGAATGAAAATTTGTATTGGGTTACGTTTGTTCTACACCGTTATAAAACAATATTATTGCCATTAGCTAATGAATCCGAAAGCACCCCCTCCATCTTGGGATATAATTTGAATACGTTATAGCCCCAATGGGTGCCTTTGCCAAATACACCGCTTTTATATTATAACTGATGTGCAATTGGTTACCGGACATAACTGGTACACCAAAGGGGGTTCAAACCAAATAGTTCTATCAAATATTCCGCGCTCGCTTCCGTATGAGTAATTTACGGATCATGATATTGGGGACTTAAAGGCAAAATAGTGACTTAGGCAATAATAAATAGGAAACTTACAGAGAAATAATTGCATTCATGGTTTATAGCATGTATCCCCTTCGCGGGTTTATAATTTGAAAGATTGAAATGCGAGGCTATGAACTCACCTTAACAGTATAGGGAAATTTGATTGATATCAAAGGTATATGGAATGAAAGTAACGGCTTCGTCACACACAACCTGGAATATTATGTCAAGTCTTAGTTTGATTGTTATGTTTCAAATCTTTATAATATATATCTTTGATTGAATTATTATAGAGTATTGTATCACCGTTCGGGCCATCATAAGTCAGAGGTCATTCAGTAAACGTTTGAGGAGCTAGGGCACTTTAAATCGTAAACCCAACAACTCAGTCAGAACGTAATACCAAGATGAAACCCCTTAATATGAAGCTCCCTAGTATTGTGATATGATATAATCGGTTTTAAGCGTTTTGATCAATATCTGGAAATGATAAGCACGACAAATGTTAATTAAAGTTATGTCTTGTAATGTTTTGAATGTATTTTTATACTTTTTCAAAATGTTACATTTTAGACCCTTGAGAATGAAAAATGGCAAAATATACCCTTGGAGTTTGCACTTTTACAAGTTTGGTCCTTCTAGTTTAAAAGATGTACAAAGTAAACCTTGCACTTTGAAAAGTGACATAATAGACCCCTATAGTTATAACTTTAGAAATATGGCAAAAATAGTCCTTGTACTTATAAGTTTTCAAAAGTTACGGTATATACCCCTTGCATGGAAATGATTTACAAAACAAGTCCAAAATCCATAATAATGATATTTTTCAATATGAAAAGTAATTTACAGGTTATAGCTTATTAATATAAGCTAAAATATGAAGATTTAACATAATGAAAGTTTAAAATAATGATTCGTTAAGCTAGGAAGCAAAACGGGTCAAATTAGGGTTTTAAAATGAAAACGCGTAGGTTTTAAGTTCAAATTCCTTCAAGACTTGATAAAGTTGTTATATTAACATTAGTTAAGCATGTTAGGATAGATTATAACAATATTTAACCATTATAACATTTAGTTTTAAGAAAAACATAAAATTAGGGTTTCGGGTGTACGGTTTTGGATCAAAATGGAAAATGAGTATGAATTGAGTTATAAAACTTTAACAAGAATATATTTAGGATCATATAAACATTATAAGAGTGTAGTAGCAGGTATTAAGATCATAGAACCTGGGTTTGAGCTTATAGCTTGAAAACGGGTCGAAATCGGGACTTTTAGCTTCGTACGCCTAGAATAACGACTCCGGGGCTTCTTTTCTTGATTTCTTTTGCTTCACTTCTATTCTTGAGACTTCTTAGGATCTCTTAGGATCTTCTTGAGTAAAGGATTGCTGATAGAAATAGGTTATAGAGGAGGAAGTGGGGGATGAGTTGAAATGAAGGCATAACACCCCTATTTATAGTTATTTCAAAACCTAGAGGCCAAGGTGAGGGGGTGAGGTGTCATGATACTAATGTAGCTGAGTTAGGGAGTCTATGAGGGTGATGTGGTGAGGCTAGAGTGGTAGAGAGGTGATGTGGAGGTGGTTTTGGGTGTTTCTTGCCACAACAAGACTTAAGGCCAAAGGGTGATCATGTGGCTTCATTATAGACTAAGAAATGGTCATATCAGCTGGGAAGCTCTTAGAATGTAGTGGAATACAGTCTTCCCCACCCCCAAACTCTTCAACAACCCCCCCCCCCTGCTCTTCATTGAGGTGCTAAAGTGCAAAGGAAAGCTTAAAATGGGTTATTTTGCAAGAAAAAGGGCCACGGGTTTAAGTAGGGCACGAATTGTGTTTCTATGCTTGGATTTCGTGTATATTTGTAATGTAATGATGGATTAATGTTTGTAAGGATTTTCTTAAGGATTAATAAGAAGAATTGATAGGTGGTTCGAGTTTAAAATGGGCGAAAATGAGTAAATGGGTCAAAAGTTAAATTAAGGCACGTTTAGGGTTTCTTGGATTCGATTTGCATACAAATGAAATTAAATGATGAATTAATGATTGTATATGATTAGTAATGTTGTAATTTATGTTATTACAACTTATTTGAGTGTTGGTTTAGGTTTACAATGGATAAAAACAAAGAAATGGGTCATGGTTTAGAAACTAGCTCGGTTTTAGGGTTTTAGGATTTTTAAGGTCTCTTATTCTTAACTAGGGTTAGGGTTTAAGGTAGATTAAGGCTTAGGATTTGTGTTAGGATTATAGTTTAAGGGTTAGGATTAGTGGCTAAGTCTTGGTTTTAAGTTTTAGGGCTTAACTTTAGGTTTAAAGTCAAATTAGGGTTTAGGGTTTTGTTTTAGGGTTTAGGGATTTGTTGAAGAATTTAGAGTTTTTAAAACATGTATGAGAGTTTAGTAGTAGAGTAATTAGGGTTTACATGTTATATATTGAATGTAGTAGCTTGTACAAAAGTGGTGGTGAAGAAACCAGAATAAAAACGGAGGTAAAACGGCTATTTTGGATGTCATGCTTAATGACTTGTACATTATACTTTTAAAGACTTGTACTTTGACTTGGAGGGAGTTTATATTTCAAATGAGATGTTATATTACTTGTACTTGTGCTTTATTAGTTTATAGATTCACTTTAGATGTTAACTTTTCATGGAATTAGAGTTTAGAGGTATATGATAACGGTTTAAAGCCCGTCTTGATAAATGGTACATTATATGAGTAATGTGCTTTGTAAAAATGATATTAAGATATTGACTTTACATATTATGATTTTTTCTTGACATATATGTAGATAGGATTGCCATAGGTAGGTTGCGTGAGCTTGTTAACTTTTGTATGCAAATTACGTTTTGCAATAATAGAGATTATTTAAAGCAAAATTTCCCCGTGAAAAAGTGATATATTATATAACAGAGAGATATTACATTTATGAAAATTTCGGGTTGTTATACACTCTACCTTGGATTTATCATACCCAACAGTATCATTAGCATTAATGAAAATCTTAGTGCCTGTCCTCTGATAGTACCTATGCCCTCATACTTAGCAGAGAGAGCTGCCACTTCAAATCTATTGCTTCCAGATCATCTTCATGTATTTTCTCTAAGTCTTGATGTAGAAGATTAGAACCATTAGGATTTCCAACCATGAAAGCATACACAACATTATCACTAAAGCTAGCAGTACTAACTTGAGGACTAGCAGTGTTAACATTAGGGCTAGCAGTACTAACTTGTGGACTAGCAGTGTTAGCATCATTAGTACTGCTAGTGCTTGAAGCAGTCATAAAGGCCTTGTTTTGAGCACCACTACTTGCACCAACAAATTTCTTTACCTTTTGTTCAAAAAAATTTGAAGTTGTTGTACAAATCATCAATGCTCATATTTTCAACTTCAGGCTTATTCATCCACACCACTACATGAGTGATCCACTCAGGGGGCAAGCTGCTCAAAATTTTTGAATTTAAGTCTTCTTGAGCTATGACTACACCCAAAATTGCAAGACTACTCACAATCTTCTAAAGTCTATTAAGGATAGAGTCAGAGACTTGCATTGATGCACTAAAATTTTCCTATTGTTGCTTCAAAAGTGTTTTTATGTTTTCTTAGAAGCATGCATTACCTCCCAATCTTGTTCGTAATGGCAGAAACATTGTTTTAGCATAGGGTATGATCGAATGTAAGTGATTCGCATTAGGGAAGAGAGGATTCTCCTTTTGTTACTGAAATTGGTTTTTCAATTTGTGGTATCCATACTGATGGTATATCAGATGTGGACTTTCTACCTCTTTCAATATATTTATTTTTTGAAAATAGATTTGGTGTTTCAAGACTAAGTAGTGGTTCGAAAAGCTTATCAATACAAATTCTATCATAAGTTTTAAAAGTGATACTGTGATGTGAGTTAGTGAGAGCATAGTTTATTTGATACGTTACTGTAAAAGGATGATTTCCTTTATACATAAACGTTCTTCTTAATAATTCATATCTTATAGTAATACTTTTATTTAAAATCTGTATCTTTTAGACTTAATGTTGATCCCAATCCTTGATCGATTCCTTAGGTTGTCTAAGGTTAAATTACCTTGGATAAATCCAAAATAACTTGTTGTAGAAACTTTGTATGTATACTAAAGTGTATGCGGAATCTACACCTTAATACCTAGAAGTATTATGAATAAAACAGTAATCGTGAATAAAAAAAGATATAACCAAACTCTCCAATATTATTAGATCAATAATACGACTCTTCACCGGTACTAGGGTTTAAAACCTTGAAGCTTTTCTAAATTGACTTGACAACTATGAAGACTTGTATGCAAAACTTATGCCCTAGGACCTCCTTTTATAGACTAAGGAGTCCTAGTTGGCTTACAATACATTCCTAAGATATCATAATCTTTTCTAAACATAAACGTAATCTCTTAAACAAATACATTATGCATATCTTGTACAAAAATATCTCAATACTTATCTTCACAAGTATTCTTGTTCTCCAAACAATCTTTATCTCTTTAACCGTCTTTATCCTCTTGACAGTAGTAAGTCTTCTAGTAGTTGTAATCCAGCAGCACAAACTTTTATACCAGCAATACCAATAAACATAAGCAGTAGTAACATTAGTACTAGCAGTACTAATATGTACTCACAGTAGTAACTTGTACTATCAATCATAACATTACTACTAGCAGCACTAACTACTTAGCTTATATTTTAGTCTTCAACTCTGAGCAGTCTTAACTTCAACTAACAGTAGTAACTAGCAGTGGTAACTTTATACTACCAGTACTAACTACTTAGCATAATTTCCATTATGTACCTAAGCAGTAGTAACTCTAAGAATCCCTAAAGTCTTTTAAGTCCTAACAATCCTCCCCTAAACTTGATGTTCATCTTCTGAATCTTCAAGTTTCTTTGTTAAAAGTCTTCATCACTATTAGGAAGATGCATTCAAACCTTTTACTGACCTTTTTGCTTCTTTACCATAAGCTTGAGTAGTCGATAGCACATCTCATTCCAATAATCAGTTTGAAGTTTTTTGTTTAGCATATTTGTGATTGTTATTGGTGTGAGAGGATATCTCTTTTCAACTAACATAAAGATGTGCACATTTCCAAACCTTACAAAGTGCACTCCATATGAATCATACAACTTCCAAATAGTCAATGTACATCCTTGTAGATTTCTCCATACATCACTCTTTATGTCTGGTTCAAACATGACTTTTAAATCACCCCACAACACTCTTTCATGTTCATCTTCAGTCCTTGTATTACCATGCTTTGTTCTGACCAATTTCTAAAGAGTCTCTAAGTCTTCTCTGTCAATATCCTGAAGCATCCTAATCATTGAAGAATATCTCTTAAAACTTCCATCTGCTCTTATCAATTGATAATGTACCATTATTCCTTCTTTAAGAAGCTTGTATTCAACAATCACTGGTGGTTTGGTAGCAAGTGGTATAGTATCAATTGCTATATCATCATCTTTTACTATCACCAAATGCTTTTTCAGCTCAGATTCATCATCTATTTCAACTTCTTCATGCTCATATGTCTCTTTATCATCCTCCATTCTTTGTCTCTTTAAAGATTCTTGTTGTTGCTCTTTCCGTGCTCTTTTCTTACCAAGTATCTTTTTTCTGCTTCCTTTAGCTTTCTCCTCACTACTTTCTGCTTTCTTTGACTTATCAGATTTTAGTTCATCCTCTGTTCCTTTAGAACTTTCTTCTGTTCCTTTTTTGCTTTTTACTTCCTCAGAATCTATAGGAATAAAAGTATTTACTCTCCTCATTTCATTATCAAACAACTTCTGGATCTCTTCATAGCTCTTGCTCTTCAACTGATTATGTTTGTATCCACCCATGTTTTTAAGATAAGTAGACATTAGATTCCTCTTTTGATCTTTAGTTGGTGGCTTTCTTCTTTTCTCTTCAACTCTAAGCATTGCAAAGTGTTTCTTTCTTTTGTTCATAAGCTCTACAAATAGTCTTGATCTTTCTTCAATAGTTATCTCTCCTTGTTCTTCTGTTTGTAGCCTCTAAGCTAACTCAAAATCTGCCTTCATCATAGCTTGTATATTATCCCATGACTCAATCAAAGCTATGTTGGCTTTTTCTTCCTTTTTCCTTACAAGCCTTTCTTCTTCTATAAGTTCAGCCTCCAACTAAGCTTGATGATTTCTTGCCAAATCTTCATCAAGAGCAACTTGATCTTTTCTTTTAAGAGGAACTTCAGGCTCAATCATGATTGCTTTTCCTTTGTATTTAATCATTGAAGGTTGTGATTATTGTGGAGTTCTGAATTCACTTGGCTCTTGTACTACGACCCCTCTAGCCTTGAGTCTTGTAGTTGTTGTAGCAGCAGTAGTAACAACTTTAGGTTTAGCTGCTTTGATTTGAATAAGTGTCTGAGCCAAAGTTATTTCTTCAATAGTTGTAGGAGCAGCACTATCTTCAACACTAGTATCTACCTCTCTTTCCTTTTCACTCTGCTCTTGTTTCTCACCAACTGTCATATCTATATTTACCTCATCACCATAAAGATTATTTGTATCAAACATGCCTTCATTATCTGACCTCCTCTAGGTATCATCAACTAAAGAAACATCAGCATCCTTATCAATGTCTTCAATACTCCTCTCTTGTTTGGATGCATATTCATGATCACCCAAACTCTCCTTATCTTTAGAGGATTCAACCCTACTAGATTCACTAACTTTCCTTAATCTTTGTAACTCTGTAGTTCTTGATTCCTTTTTCTTTTCCAACTTCTGGACCCTCTTCTTTAAAGCAGCAATCTCCTTTGGTTGAGCATCCTTTGCCTTGAACCTGTGTTTGTAAGTTGGTACACAAAATCATCAATTTTGATAGTTGCATGCTATCCTCACCACTGAGAGGTGGATCATTAGAAGGTGTAGGAACACTGTCATCTTGTTGTGTCTCCTCTTGAGTAACTGCAGTGTCCTTCCTCTGTTTCCTCCTGGACTGTTTCTTTTGAGATCTAGAGGATAATGGTTGAGTAGTAATGGGTGTCTGGAGATGATCAGTAGGAATGCCTGAATCTACACCCTCATCTTGAGTAGGTTGAACTATCATTGTTGCAAACAAAGGTGTTATTCTCCCAGAAAAATCCTTTCCTTCTCTTTTCATATTGGCAAAGATTTTCTTTATGTGTGAGGGGTTAACATAGATCTTTTTGTGATGTGACTTATCCCCAAGCTGTTGATTGATAAACACTTGAACAAATCGTGGATACATCAAAAATTTGACCCCTCCATCTAAGTGTTTCACTATAGCATCAAAAATATACTTAGACATATTAAATTTTTGGTTTGTAGCCAAGCATATGATTAAAGAAGCCATTATACTACTGAATTCGTTCCATGCAGTGGATTTGGCACTAAGGCATTGGGTAATGGTATGAATTAAGAACTTCCATTATGGAGAAAATAAAGCTTTATAAAATGTAAACTTTTGAGAAGGTTTTTCATACCCCATCCTTGCCAGTTCTTCAAAAATTGTCGCAGTTGGCAAATAATCAGTACCTCATGTATCTTACAAGTAAAGATCACTTCTAATGCTTGACTCTGTGATGATCACCTTCTTCTTATCAAATAGGGCTTGTAACTGACGTTCACCGTTGATAGTGTTTGCCTTTGCCGTTGCCCAAAACTGTTAAATGCAAGATGTGTAAATGATAGGATTGACAGTCAAAGCATAATGAATCTGATTAGCATTCAAAAAATCAATAATCTCATGAAATCCATCACTTTCAGCGGGTTTGTCCAAGAATGCGACCATATTGTGAGTATCAGCAAAAGTTCGGGTTGACATTGTGTTGTGTTTTGATGATCAAAGATGAAATTGAGTTAGGGTTTACGTTTAGAGAGTATTTTAATGATTGAAATCGAACAAAGAATCGAATGAAACCCTGAATCGAAGTATTTATAGAATTGCCCTCAGCAGCATTAACTTGAATTGGCAACACTAAATTAGGCCTAGCAGCATTAACTTAAACTAACAGCACAATGTTATGCTTAACAGTAGTAAGTAACCTAATAACCTAAGACTAACAACATTAAGTTTTAAGTTACCAGCACTAATTTCAATTTCTTTCCAAAAAGGACTTCTATCATCAATTGATTCTTCTTACAAGCTCTTTTTCTATTTTTATGCTCACAATATCTCTTAATTCTTTTTGCTCACATAATCACTCATTTATGTTTTTATTCATACATCTCTCTTTCTATTTTTAAGCTCGCTTAATCTCTTATTTGTTTTGGCTCACCAAATCACTCTTTCTATTTTTATGCAACATT
>BQNB010153215.1:0-15671 GCA_026074375.1 Tanacetum coccineum
CACACGTCTTTGACAATCTCTGGCAGTTGTATTCTTCATGCAGCAATACTAAGTCTTCTAGCAGTATTAAGTTCAGTACTGGCAGTACTAACTTTTCATCTGGCAGTACTAACCAGTTAGTACTGGTAGATATATGCTGAGCAGTACTAAGTTCTTGAACTAGAAGCTTAAAGATTTAATCCCAACACTTCTCTTCCAGGTAGAGCGGCATTTGCACCGGGCAATGTTGGCTTTGCAACTTCTGGTGTCAAGCATTTCAGCTGCATCATCATCCAACAACACAAACAACTTATAAAAACCACAATCCATGTAACACAAAACCAAATCAATAACTCAATAACAACAATTTTGTTTAAGCTTATATCTGGACTTATACCTTATGTGGGTTCCAGCTTATATGTAACTTATTTTAAAAGTTTTTGGCTTCTATAGGCATATTATGACATGACAAAAAATAAGGTTATGAAACATAAGCTAGAAATCAAATAAGTTATATACCTTATGTGGTTTCCAGCTTATATGTGGCTTAATTGAAAAGTCTTCGGCTTCTATAGGCATATTATGACATGATAAAAAAAGAGGTTATGAAATATAAGCCAAAAACCAAATAAGTTATAAACCCGCTATATGAGCGTTTTGCCAAATATATTCTAAGAAAACGTAGATACCCTTCTACTCCTAATTGCAATCCTGACTACCTTTTTTCACAAAATGCAGGTCAAATCTTGAGCAACATAAGCAAAGTAGTAAAAAGGTACCTTTTTTTATCAGAATCAAAAACAAAATCAACACTAACTTGATCAAGATAAACATCGTCCAACGAAACAGCGCCAAGTGTAACCTTCTTGTGCTCCTTTATATCTAATATAAGAGTCGTAGCATGTCCTTTGATGTCTCATACCTGCAATACAACAATCCATTTTTTATCACTTACAATTCCAGAATTCACCAAGAAACATTTTTTTAAACATTTAACAATATCGATAATATGAGTTAAGTGAATCGAAGTAAAATAGAAATAAACAAAAAGCTTCCCCTTAACATGTTAACCATCTCATGAATCGTGGACTTAATAGGCTCCAAGCAGCACATTTATCAATATGAAAAAAAGAATGAATGCATACGAAATTGTTGAAGAAGTTGAATTTCCCAAACTGTGTCTTATAACCTGTATATTCCACATGACGTTCAGTCTCATACCTCTATGATATAAGTAGACCTATGCTCTTGACAAAATCCCCAGTCCTCTATTAAATGAAACACTGAGCACAATACGTAACTCCTTAAAGAGTATCAAATGTACGTAGTAAAGCAATCATAAGTAGAACGACACCTTTTGCAATATTCATCAAGTCTTCGTCACCCGCCTTAAAATCACGAACAAGTTTATCTAAAGTGACACACCTTTAAGATATGATAAGAACATCAAAACCTATGAAAATCAACTACAACATCAAATAAGTAAAAATCAAATGTCTTCTTCAAATAATCTCCCAAACGAGCATAAACATCATCATCGATCAAAGATCCAAACTCGTCCGATTTTAGGTTTCTTCTTCCATTCTTCTACCATAAAACCTTGAATCCTAGAATAAAAAGCAACCCGCTCTGATACCGAATTATAAAAACTAATGGTAGGCTTCATAGATCGTTTTGCCCATCTAGATATCATAACATTGAGACACGCAGCGGAATAACCAAATAAGAACAAACAATGTTATAACAAGGTTTTTTAATTCAAAAACTAATAAACACCTCTAAAAAACTTCTAGGCATTAGAAACAGGAAATGACTATTAACTTATTACATAACACTAATAAAGCTCACGATAAGCACTCTCCATATGGAGCATCTAACTATGATAATGGTATATGAACAACACTTTACTATAACATTCTACCCCCCTCTATTATCTAGCTAGGAGATGGATAATAGTGTTTGGAGGAAACGATAAGAGACAACGATAAATTACACCTAAAATTAGGAAATATATAAAAACAGCACTAAAATAACTAATTTGAGCTAATCTTCAATCAGCATTAAAAGTTGATCTTTTCTTTTAGCTGAGCATTAAATACTGTTTGACTAATCTTCAATCAGCATTAATGTTATTCCAGCTTTGTCTTGTAGGTCCTTCATCTTTAATATGTTTTGTCATAATCAACTCAAAGTATAATTCCCAACATACCCTTCTACTCCTAATTGCAATCCTTACTACCTTTTTTCACAAAATGCAGGTCAAATCTTGAGCAACATAAGCAAAGTAGTAAAAAGGTACCTTTTTTTATCAGAATCAAGAACAAAATCAACACTAACTTGATCAAGATAAACATCGTCCAACGAAACAGCGCCAAGTGTAGCCTTCTTGTGCTCCTTTATATCTAATATAAGAGTCGTAGCATGTCCTTTGATGTCTCATACCTGCAATACAACAATCTATTTTTCATCACTTACAATTCCGGAATTCACCAAGAAACATTTTTTTTAACATTTAACAATATCGATAATATGAGTTAAGTTAATCGAGGTAAAATAGAAGCTATATATATTGCCTGCTTGTCCTGTGTTATTCTTTCGTGGAAACACTTGCATTTAATCCTGCTGGTTTGTTTGCAATCATGGAAATATAATAGTAGAGAAAGTCCTCTCAAACTTAGTGGTGCTTGGTAAGCACTGGGATTTTTCATTTGGTAAATGTTATTATATTCTCTTACATTATTTCCCGATACAAATTTTTTTATTCTTAATCACAATTAAAAAAATACAGAACAAAAATGTTTCTTCATTTGTATTATGTAACTTTAAGCTAGAAGAACTACATAAGGATTCTAATCAATAACTGGCAAACATATTCAGCAACATAAATGAAACATATTCAACAACACATTGTTAGTTCTAAACAAAAAGCTCGGCCCGACCTAAATTTCAAACAATATACTAATTAAGAAACAATACCGAATTTTAACAAATAAGGACTTACCAGGAGGATATTGACACAAATGAGTAGGAGGGGGTGGAGAGTGAAAGCTACTGTAACCGTACAATCTCCTCTCCGCTATATATGAGCTCTAGAATCAACAAACACCAAAACACATACCACCCGCTTGCCTGCCCCGACCCGATAGCATTTAATGCTATCTGTTTGCCTGCCTCGAGCTACTCGCTTGCGACCCGGTATTACATTCACTATCAAAGTTCTCATAGCATAAGCATAGTTTATTTCTATGAATTTTCATATATGTGTAACGAAGTTTTAGTTCTAAGCAATTTCTCTGACGGATAACATAAACTTTTCAAAAGCAAAACATGTATATTACTGCTAGACTCATCTTTGCTAGATAATCCAAACATCACCTTAATCATCTTTCTGAATCCTTAATGCTGATCAGCTTAAAAAAAATGAAGAATGTCAAATACTCACCTAAACAACACCTCACTGGTTGTAGAAACTTTTGCATAACAGTTTGGAGCCTTTTCTTCGGCCTATATACGCAACACAAAACCTATTTACACATTAAAATAATCTATTTAGTTTATATATACAATAAGAAGTTCACAAACTAAAAAACTCATGATAATCTAAAATTAGTCGCTTTCAACCAATTTCGACCCGTTTCATCAGTCCAATCACGGATTTTAATTATCAAAGAAGTATATATACCATAGGGCCCTTAAAAGACAAATAGTCATTTTCTTTAAATAAATTGGCTTACTTTACAACTACAATGATATAAAGAAAATGGAAGTTACATGTTGCTTGATTCAAGGGAAGATAAAAGAAGAGTGTGTGACAACCGCAAGCTCTTCCCCGAAGCCTAATGCAGTCACAACCGGTCCTTCAAGAGAAATTGTCATGTAACTTCTTAAATAAGAAAATTTTACTATAAAGATCAATAACATGCTATTCACAGAATTCGTTTCTTTTAACAAAGACATAGTTGTACGCTAATGTAACAAAAGGAATATCCTATGGAACAAAGAGATAGTATTGTAAGGAGCATGTCTGCCAAATTACCGTAATTGTCTTCAAATGTTGTCTACCGAAATGTATTGGAAATTAGTACATGTGTTACAAACAGCAATAAGTTATGGTATATATTTATGTTGACCGATCCCCGCAGAGTACAGCAAATAGATGGCATTAAAAAGGTTGTTTTTGGATGGGAATTACTTGAGCGGGTTGCCACCTAACAAATTTTTCAATCATTTTAGTATCCCACAAAATGGCTATTATAGCGTGCAAACAGACCAAAGAGATATAATAGGATCTGATTATAACAGGAAGAAACTAACATTTCCAAAACAATACCGTTTACGTCCAATATGCCAAAACATTGCACCAAACACGATGCCGGCAAAGGGCAAGCGGCGCTGGGAAACCCAAAGACCACCGGCGACGTTGGGGTTTTTTAGGAGGACAGATGACGACCTAAGAATGGTGGACGGAGATCAAAATCTGTAATGCTATGTACCTCTTCATAGCGGGTATCTCTGAGTGCTTTGTTGCCTTTTCTCAAAAGATGATAGACATGGCTCGACCGCCCTGCATCTAATGACTCTTGATGATCTCCCTGTTTAAATTCCAACAACATAATCTTTATTGAAAAACCTCTAAATCCAAATAAGATGAAACCAAAATATCGAACTTCCAAATTTGTAATGCATAAAAAGTAAAGCACATAAATGGTTATGTACCTCTCGATAGCGGGTATCTCTAAATGATTTGTTGCCCTTTCTCAAAAGATGATAGAGATGGCTCGACCGCCTTGCGTCTAATTAGTCTCCCTGTTTAAATTCCAACAACATAATCTTTATTGAGAAACCTCAAAATCTAAATAAGATGAAACCAAAATATCGAAATTTCATACATATTACATAAAACACATGCCAAAAGTGCGACTGAACTCAACCAATTAATACACCCCATAAATTACGTGATGATAAATAACACGCAAAAAAAATCGCGCAAAAAGTAGTATTTATCTGTAACTTTAAACCAAAATCATATAAAGCCACTAAACGAATAATAACTAAAAGGGTGTTTAGAATAGATAATTTTATAGACTTATCAGCTTATTAAGACTTGGAAAAGCTCACTTTCTTTAGCTTATTAGAATAGCTCACTTTCTTTAGCTTATGGCTTATTTAAGTTCATAAGCTCAAAAAGAAAGTTTATCAGTTGCCCCTCTATATGAATTTTGAAATCTTGGGTATGATGGTAAAACTAATATAAAAAATCATCTCGTAATTTATGAATTTTGCAATAATAAGCTCATAAACACTCTAACTTCCTTTATAATCATAATCTTCGACATGAAGGCAACCTAATTACCTAAATCGGAGTGGAACCGCCAGTGCCAGTTGCCCCAATAAGAGGCATACATAAAAAAAATATTTGTACGAACGTTCGTTTCTCAATTGCAGCTCTTTGACTCCTTTCACTTTCTTCTTGACTGCCATTTACCCTGTACCCATCTGGATTCTGTTGCAGTAGTGTTGACAATGCAAACCTGTTTCTATTTTTTTCTTGGTCAAGATCTAGACACCTTTCTTCGAATATATCTAATGGTGGATTCAGGTTTAGCTATGCTCTATAACTGTTGTGTATTTATATAAACAGAAAATAGATATGGTCGCCATAGTTTTAGTTAGAGTTATACTGACTTGTTTTGTTGTTTTAAAATATTGCTTACTGATCTCGGATTGCTTCAATGTCTAGGATATACGGATTAAGATAGTAGTATGTTGCGAGAGTTGCAGACAACTGTAAACCTACATTGATGATTATCTGCTATTATGCAATGTACCTTGACACAGATGGACGAAAAGTTATATACGCACATGATGTCAGATAAATACCTCTGTATTTAGAAAGTTCGCAAAAACTAACTGCAATGAATACAGGCCTTTCCATTTGATCGTATACATCTTTTGCGAATGTACGTGCAATTTCATCTCGCAACGTAAGTTCGACAACGTCGTCGCTGTTCAAACAATTAAGGCGAAAAGGTTAAAAAATTAACATGTTGGGCATTGCACTTACATTTTTTTCCAATTTACTTACTTGAGATTTTTGATGTCTAGTATCCTAATGACGGTTTGACTTGTATTAGCATTTCCAAGTGTCCGCACGTCGTTTACTCGTGTTAGACAGCCTATATAATCTGTCAATGTACATGGTGTTCTACATAAGTTTTGTCGATAGCAAAAAAACCCAAATAAATATTAGCATCTAGTATCAAACACAATTACCTCGGAAAAACTAATAAATATGAGCTTAAATTAGGAGAAAGGTGAGACCCGATAGCAAAGCATCTCTTCCTATAGCTTCTCGAGCTACTCCATTTACGTGGAAAGCAGAAGCAAAGCTGAATGCCATAATCAGTTATTCCACGATTGGCATCGTCACCACCTAATATTAAGGTGAGCGACTTCAGCACACTATGCTTCCTACATTTTCTATGATACTCAAGAGTGAAGCTAGCAAGCTCCTACTTCTCCACAACTACGTGTGGAGCACTATGGGGTTTCGCATGTGCTACCTGCTGTCAAAAATGGGATGGTTTTGTTGTTTAGCGCCTGTTGTAAAAAAAATATGTTTAGCGCCTGTTGTACAAAACCATGAAAAGTGGGGTTTAGCGTGTGCTACCTGCTGTTAAATATCATGCGTTAAACATGAAAATAGGCGCCTAAACTTCGATGTGGCGATAAACGCCCCCTAAATAAGCAACCTAGTTATTTACTGTTTGAAACATTAACTAAATTACTCCTATAACGGTAATAGAACATACATACTATGAGAACACATACGCAACCTCTAAAGTATCAAACTGAACTTTACAAAATTTCAAAAAATTTAGACTGTGCGAGCCAAAAAATAATGTAGCCCGTGCTACACATGCCACTAAAATCACATCTAAACACTTTGTAGGTCGTTTTATGTACGATGAGAGTTAATGTTTCCACTTCACATAATCTAAATCATTCATGACAAAAGGGGTCGATCAAAGCAAGGATTTCACTTGGGCCAATGCTTCCTGTTAAGCCCTTCACAAATTTGCCTATAATCGTCTTGTCGAGTCTTTGGTTATGAGGCCGCTGTTCTCATAACCGTTGGATTTTGAAATCTACAAAAATGCAAGCAAGAATAAGTATTCCAAAATTATAAGCAGACACTATAAACACATGAAACATTGTCAAAAACCAACATAAGACAAATAAAAAACTAGCTCAAAAGAAACACAATTTAAAAAATGAAAATCGAATTACCTGGAATACGGATAGGCTGCCTAATTACGTAAGCCCACTGACACCCCAATCCTCAATAAGTGTTCTCAAACCTTCAACTGGATTATACCTATTATATCAAAACAATAAAAACTGAGATAATTATAATTAGAGTTTTGAGTAAAAAATGAAAAGGGGTCATTGATTTCTTACTTTTACAAACCCAAAACATACTTTCACTTGCAGCGGAAACAATAACGAATCCCAAACACAATCAGTGCCATCGATGTTGATTTCCTACAACAACAACAAAAGTGTGTTAATAATCAAAAACCCAAAACATGATCTATAAAAAAACCCAAAATCACAAATCTTTAATCACAATAAGCTAGTAAAAATAAAAAAGAATACAACATCAACCCAATCGTAGTATCATGTATTGAGTAGAATTAATATAGCAATAATTTTTGGGGCTTTACATACCTGAGTTGATCTTCAATGTGTGAGATTACTGAAAGTGGGTTCTAGTCTTCTAGATGTGTGTGTTAAGATAATGGAAGAAGTGGTATCCAGAAGGAGTGTGTGAAGGAGAGGACACGTACTTGCTACGTGTTTTTTTGAGAGAGAAAAAGAGTGAGAAACCCAAATAAACCCGGGTCGGGCCGGGTGTTATAATAGCATTAATGGCAACGCCTCGGGACAACGTTCCTGCCTTTTAATATAAAGATATAATAAATAAATAAAATGTATATTATAATTAAAGAAATCGGTTCGGTTCGGTTTGGTTTTTTGGGTTCGGTTTTTATATCAAAACTGAAACCGAACCGAAAGTTCGGTTTTTAAAATATTAAGAAACCAAACCATTGATTTTTAGTTCGGTTCGGTTGGTTTTTTCTATTTTTTTTGCTCACCATATACAATGGTTCACAAAGCACATGTCTACACAAACATGTTACGCATATATACATATACAGGTGTAACACACATACAAATAGCTAAATAAATACAAAGACATATGATTTAAACCAGGGGTGTGCATGAAACCGAAAAACCGAATCTAAACCGAAAAAAACCGAAGAACCGAAACCTAAAAAAAAACCGAACCGATTTGAAAAAATCATGGTTCGGTTTTCGATTTTAAAAAACCGAAGTATTTGTTCGTTTTTGTTTACCTTAAAATAAAACCGATTAAACCGAACCGATCTTTATAACTTGGGAACAAAAATAAGTGTAATTGAAGCTAATGGTCGATAAATATGTTTCGCTAGATTAACAAATCATTCTAGTTAACTACTCTTTGTTTATAACTTCTTGTCCTGCATTTATGACACAAAATCAGTTCTATTTCTATGAGCTTTTTATGTTTATTAGGATTTTTATCGTTGTTATTGTGTATCTTTATACACATAAATAATTTTTTAAGGGTTTATATTATCATTTTGTTTCTTATTATCATTGTTGTGACATTTGGATTTTCATATTTGGATTGTTCTTTAAAGCTTTAAGGAATTAAATTATGGTAATTCCAAATCGACTTTTGCAAAAGCAAAGCTCGATAAGTCGTATAGAAACCGAAAAACCGAAAAACCAAACCAAAAATAAACTAACACCGAAAAACAAAATCGACACAAAAACCGAAACCGAATTCACAAAGCACATGTCTACACAAACATGTTACGCATATATACATATACAGGTGTAACACACATACAAATAGCTAAATAAATACAAAGACATATGATTTAAACAAATAATCCATATTAAGACATAGATTGTTATATGAGAATTTGTAACCATAAAGAAACATAAAAACAATATTTATCTATCATGGCTATTGAGTGGATAATTATCCACAGATTTCACGCAAACTAATTAAATAAAATATATATTAAATAAGATCGTGTGAAATCCGTGGATAATATAGCTACAGATTTGCAACGGACTTCTGACCGCCGCTAATATGTGTAAAATTTGCGACAGATTTCTTACAAAAGTTTGTTAAACACAATTTGTGTGAATAGTGTCGTTGATCCGTGAGAAATCTGCGACCGATTTTTCACGAAGATTTGGTCAACAAATTGGTGTGTAAATTATGAGAAATTCGTGGGGGATCTAGGACTGATTCTCACGAAAATCTGGTCTAGAATTTGGTATGTAAATTGTTTGTAGTCTGTGAAAAAATTCTCATAGATTATGGGTAAAGTTTGCGAGAAAAACCAGTTTGTACAACAGTGAAAGACTTCAGATATATTATGTTAATGGTCTAAGTGCTAGTCATTCTCATTTGACATAATTTTCATATGTTGTAAATATGATAAAACAAAGATTTAAACTGTTATTAAACTGATTTAGTATGTCTAGAATAATCTAATATTTATATAAAAAGCTGTTGAACTAAAGACAAGATTTTTATCAGCTCAAGCTGATTAACACTCACTTAAACTACGACAAGAAATTATGTCAAACGTGCACATGCTCATAGAAAAAATAATGGTACCAAGTTAACAACATCAAACTATGAACAAATAATTATTTGTTAGAATAATTGTTGTTGGGAGGAATTTAAAGAACCTTTACAAATGAGTACATGTTGATCCAAAACTCTTGCAAAATAAATGCATTCAAAACTGAATTAAATGTCATGCTTCCTCTTTTACAAGCTTCCGCCACCATCACTTTGTATAAAATTACTACCATTAAATTACTACATTTTCATAATAATTGCAATATGTATATTAAATGCACTAGACCCAGAAAAAATAACTTGCAGTTAATATAGAGATGATAATAGGTCAATACGCAAAGTCACGATGTATGAGCAAGTTTTGCAGTGAATATAGAAGCAGCATTTATTAATGGCGGGTATTGGATTCTATATCAGAAAACCTAAAGGACGACTATTATTGTGTGTACACGTCACTTGTGTTGTCCCTTCAATATAAATCACACATCACATACATCAAAAAAAGAAGTGAATCGGTGAAAACACCCTTACTTCGTATGTTTTTTTGACATCCACCCCATAAAAATATTAAAATTTCGGTGTGTGATTGGTAATAATCGATCAATCTTGATATATTCTTTGAATCGTGTTGAGATCACTTTCAGATTGAAGTATTTTGACTTTATATGCCTCGAGTTACACGAAATCCTCAATTGGATAATTCAGAGAAAACACTTAGTTTCTAAGGCATGAGAAATCTAAGTATATACACAGAAAGTTGTTGTTGTATATTTTGTTTGGAAGAGATCAATACTGGTATATATTAACCCAACCAAAAGTTGGTTATAATCGGTTAAAAATAGTTGGCGGGAAGAGACAGACCTGTTGGTGAAAAGGTGTGTCTTTTGGTGGGAAAAACCGTTTTTGAGGAAAACCAGCAAGGGGCGTGGCCCCTTTGACCCCGCAAGGGGGCGCGGCCCCCTTGACCCCTGCGTCTTTGTCGTGGCGGCATCAAGCTAGCTAGAACGAGCGTGCACTCCGCACCTCCTAACTCGACTGTAAGCTATACTTGACTAAGCCCATTGATCTCAAGTAAATCACAAGTACACAAAATATAAGTGATGACACTAAAATCACCAACATTCCTCCCTTATTTTAGTGTAATCATTGATCTACTAAAATAAACAAACCAAACCAAACTCATGCATAAATGAAAATGTCTTAGAGATTGAATTTTCACATAGTATATTACGCATTCCAAATATTCGAGAATCAGGGTGTCCTACCGATTGAACCCATCAACTCGTTTGAATACTCGAAGATAATATACATATAAGTTTCTACAAGTTTCTAATGTACATATATTTGACACTATTACAAAGCCTTGTGTCCATATCCGTCATGAGCATATAGAAAGCCAAGTCCTAACACTACTACAAAAAAAACCATAGAAACTGGTCAAAATAGCCCATAAAGAGTGGTTTTAGAACCACTCTCTGAGAAGGGGGGGGGGGTATCTCCATGATTCAAACATATGAAAACCGGTTATTCAACCGGTCACTATTACAATAATCGACACCGGTTCTCTCCCTAAGAATTAGTCTCCATATTAAAATAAACAGACATGTTTTATTGGAAATGGACACTGGTTCTCCCGCAACATGTCTTTATAAAAACATCCAACATGTCTTTATATAGATTAAAAAGATATGTTTTTATCTTAAAACCTGTCTTTTTTTTAATCTATTTTTAAAAAAAAATTGGAATTCTTTAATAAATTCCAAAATTTACAAATTTAACCCACCAAAATAAAGAAATATAAATACAACAAATATATAAAAACTGATTTAGATGGACCAAAAACGTCAAAATCAAAAAATTAAAGTAAATAAAGACAACTTCAAGCTTAACATAAAGCAAATACAAAATTCAAATCAAATTAAATCACTAGAATTCAACAAATAACCATAAAGAAAAACACTATTTCCATTCATTCCCTTCCTAATAAAGACAAACTGGTTGTCTTCTGCTTGTCTGTGCCTTGAAAGGATGTTTCACGTGAGCCGCAATAGATATAGGTCACTACCCTGTAAGTATCTTATACGCCTGTGGAAAGTTGAGAAAACCGAGTAAACGAAAACCGACTAGTGTTTCAAGTGATTTTAGATCAAAAAGCTGGCATGAACTATAATAAAAAATTTCTAACACAATTAAATTTGTTATGTACGTTTGTAAGTGGACCACATAATTGTTACATGTAGATGACACAAATGAAGAATCGTGCAGAAAAAGAGTAAGTGCTTACCTTAAGGATAAAGAGGTTGAGCAACAAAAATTCCACATGAGAAGTTCCAGCTAACAACTCGCATACGGTGTCACCCAATTCAAATGATATTTGTTTCTGCAAGATGTATTCAGGGAGAATCACGGCCTTCCTCAAAGAATCTACCTGCTCAAAGATAAAATGATTTTTAACTCTAAGACCTACACACTCAAAAACCACCAGTTCAGGGCATGAAACCTTAAGGCCAGAAGAAGAGATCTTATATCCAGCAAAAGCATTTTGATTTTCACGAATTGTTAGAGACTTGAGCTTCGGACACGAAACACTAAAAGGATCATTTGGATATGTAAAGCAACCTATCAACCTTAACTCTTGAAGTAACAGACAGATCACAAGAAATTTTTCTACATATTTAGCGCCATAAAAGCAAACAATGTTGAGCTCAAGAACCTTAACCATAAAGTTACCTGTACAATCATGGAAACTAAAAGGAAGTCTATAAAAGAACAACCTTAACGACTCCAATGAATCACAAGTCATAAGAAAATGCGGCAACCTGATGATCGCCTCAGTGTCCCTAGTGCAAGTTTTTGTTTTTTTACCTTACATCCACAGTTTTTGTTTCTTTACCTTACATCCACAGTGTCCCTAGTGCAAGTTTTTGTTTTTTACCTTATGACTCCAATGAATCACAAGTCGCAAGAAAAAACGGAACTGATAGCATGTAAGTTTTTGTTTTTTACCTTACATCCACAATTGAGCGTGTATAAATATAAATAAGACCAAGACTTTATCAAGAGTTACCTCTATTTCTTCCTCTAATGTACCTTTATTCCCAGCTCGAAGTTTCTCATCCAAAAGTTTTCCAATCAACTCAGGAGGACGATCTTGCAGGTAACAGGGTAATAGTTTCCTATTTTCAGAGTGAGAACAATACATAACTGATAAGTGCGTCGAGCTGTTGATACCATGTACCCTCCCACCAATTGGTTGAGTTGGACGCACAAGCACTTGGTCCTGGTGTATGGCACTCTTTGATATCAAAGTTCTTGTAGTATGCATAAATGGTGCTTTGTTCCAATCAATTTTTTTAGCCAACCCCTTGTGGCCCAATCATGATCTGCTTCCCATAATGTTACGTAGTTTCCCAGTGGTTGTATTTTTGGAAATTAGAGTCATTCGGCTTCATGGTTTTTGTACACTCTTACATGTACTTCATCTACTGAAAAGCTACACAAATTATGCATTGTTTAGTTCACTTCTTAAAGAAAAAATATGACTTGTATAGTCAAATGTACATTAGAGAGTTGTACTTACACAACATGGTAATGATTCCAACCATAGGATGGAATACGTATGGAAGTCAGCAGCAGGGTCAAACCATAGGTTAGCTCTTTGTTCTCTATCACCCTTTCCATGTGCAAACACATTGGTTTAGACCAAGTATGGTTGTCTGAACCTGTTCCCCAAGAATTCAAAATCTAGCTCATCATGCACTTGATCAGTTCCAAATTCATCTATCATTTAAAACCATAGGAGGGGTAAAAAAATCAATTATATGTTGATAAATCATAAGCAACTTTTCTTTTATGTATCCTTGCTAAAGGTCATACGTAAAAAGCAGTCACAGTGCCAGCAACGTCTCTTGGAATAAGCTTGATCTTCATGCTCTCTCCTGGAATAAGCTTGATCATCAAGCTTACACCGCCGAATAAATATTGACTCTTTAAAGCAAACCCACATCCTATGACATAGTATGATCACGTACATATAATTACTTATTAACTTGTATGAATACTCACACTATCTGATCACGCACCCGAATAGCATAATGTGTTACGTACCAGAGTTTTGGTCAAGTACTTGGATGCCTTTCCCGCCATCATGTTGTTTGATATGTGAATCAGACCATGTTAAGCAAAAATCCTGAAGGAATGTAGCTGGCTTCGCATTGGCCACATACAACATCGTGGTTATACTGAATAGAATAAGAGAAACAACACTATTTTTACAAAAAAATATGTTTTATGAACCTTTGAAATCACTTCCCGTGTTTACAAATTTTGCGTTGTTAAGCTAATCATAACGTATCTATTTTTTACTAACATATTTGACCCGTCATAATTTACTTAAGTAAATACCACCTGTTGTGCATTTGAGTAAACTAAAAAACACATTAATTTAAATGAAAAAGTCAATATCTTTTCAACCAAACCTCAATACCCCACAAGGAGACCACATATTAACTCAAAGATTCTGCCCGAGGATAGGAATTATAGTTAGGAATTATAGTTGCGAGGTTGATCAATCTCAAGCAAATTTAAACATAATAAACAGATAGTATTAATATTCTTAAGCTTATTCTCTCAAGATATTTCTTATTTTCGTAATCTGACTAAAAAACATGTGTGGTCTCCAAATATAATAACCAAGTTAACAGTTGCAAATTTGCAATAAGAAATCAGAATCACCATATAAATTAAGTCTTTAGTATTAGTTCAAGAGTAACTTACCCAATATTTGCTAGCTAATTACTCCAAAACACTCTATCTGTGTGATAAAAATCTAATAGATATTAACAACAATATGATGTGTTATTTAAGCAATTACATCTCAGACCTTTCTCATTATGGTCATATGGGCTCATTTTATTTTTAAATGGGTTGATTTTACCAAATTTGTCATTGTTGCATAGCTATTTGCTTGAAACAACTTAGTTGTGTCTCAAACCACTATATAATTTTGTAAAGTGAGCAAACAATACGGTGTTCATTAATCTTATAATAAGGATAATTAAGATCTTATTTACAGAGTAGTATCTGGCTTGCTATATGAGTGTTTTGAACAAACGGTCAAGGTTAAACAATAACCAAATCTTATCTACCTAAATCATCAATCAAAGCACAAAAACATAAACCCACAACTCAATTACACAAAAAAACCTATTAGTTATTGCTATAATTTGAATTTTTTAACCAAAAAACATACCTTTAATTATGATTAAACAAACCACTTGAGTAAGGAGACCGAAGAAGATGATTGTGATTAAGGTTTTGATTTCTTTAATATGGAGATGAAACTGCCAGATATTTAGATGCCATATGGGTGTGCAATTGACGGTGGTCGGGTGGTGGTGGCAGGCATCAATGAGGGATGTTAGGGTTGAAGAAAGAGATTGAGCCGGGTTTTTTTTAGAAAATTATTGGGAGACCTATAAAGAGTGACTAATTAGGTTTAGGTGTTAATGATTGATGGATGTTCCAGTTAATTAGGGTTTTGATGTATCCAAGGTTAAAGACAAGTGCAATGGAAAATTGGGGAAGTCATTATTTAATATTTATTTACTGAAATTTATATTAATGCTATTTCTAAAATTTACTTCGACACATAAGTTTTAAAATTCACATCCGCTTTTTTGGTTTTTTTCTATTATGAGTTTACAAAAATGAATTTATAATATTTTTTGTCAAATTAGGAAATAACTAGCTTTTTAAATTCAAAATCTTTTAAAAGAATAAAAATTATAATTTAATTATTACTAAATAAAGTATGATTTGATTTTTTTGAAATAAAAAGTTCCCATTTGAGGTTTTGCTTTATTATATAAAAGATTTGATTATGTGTTTTGTTTATTAGATTTTTCATATGTTTATAATGGATTTTAATTTTTAGTCAACTAATATAATAGTATTTTAAGAGTTACGTGTGCGGGAAAAT
>BQNB010153216.1:0-15671 GCA_026074375.1 Tanacetum coccineum
TTAATGAAGATCGGGTCGAACCGGACAATAAATAAATCAAACGGGTATAGGGTCGGATCGAGTCTGGCGAATGGCATTAATTTCTCTAACCGGGCAATCCCGCTTTTTGTATTGTTTTTATAATTTATAATTTATAATATAATGTTTATAAACCCATCTTGATCTGTTTACATATAAACCCCTTAAATATGCATAATTTATGTAAGAAAACATAACTTGACAATGGCATGTTGTTTTGAAACCCGGCCGGGTCAACCGGTTTTTAGCAACTACCCGGGTCGACCCGGAGAAACAAATTTCCCTCCCAAATTGTGCTTATTATTTGTGCTTATTTCTGAAGATGAAGCTTAAGCTTGTGCTTATTTAAAAAGATGGCCATGATCAAGAGGATGCTGCACACCAAATCACTCATAAAAAAACAATTGTGGCCAATAATTATCAATTCCCATAATAATCCCAAACCCAAACCCAAACCCTTCAATATAATCCAATGCAACACAGACATCACCAGATTCATGCGCAACGGCCAATGCGATTCCGCTTTACGCCTTTTCGAAACCATGACAACCCGAACCCCCGTTTCGTGGAACGCCATGATATCCGGATACTTATCCAACAGCCAGTTCACTCTTGCACGCCAACTGTTCGACAAAATGCCCAACCGAGATTTCGTTTCTTGGAATGTTATGATCACTGGGTGTGTCAGGAATGGTGATCTAGGTGCTGCTAGGGAGTTGTTTGATCAAATGCCGTTCAAAGACGCGGTTTCCTGGAATGCTATGTTGTCGGGATATGCGCAGAGTGGGTATGTGGAAGAGGCGAGGAGGGTTTTTGATATGATTCCGGACGAGTGTAGGAATTCCATTACGTGGAATGGGATACTTGCGGCGTATGTTCAGAATGGGAGGCTGGATGAGGCGAGGGGGTTGTTTGAGGCGAATAGGGATTGGGATGTGATATCGTGGAACTGTTTGATGGGTGGGTATGTGAGGAAGAGGAAGGTGGGTGATGCGAGACTGCTTTTTGATAGGATGGTGAAGCGTGATGAGGTTTCGTGGAATACTATGATTTCGGGGTATGCTCAGATTGGGGATATGTGTGAAGCTAGGAAGTTGTTTGATGAGTCTCCCGTTAGAGATGTGTATACGTGGACGGCTATGGTGTCTGGCTATGTGCAGAATCGTATGGTGGATGAAGCGAGAAGAGTTTTTGATGAGATGCCGGTGAAGAATTCTGTATCGTGGAATGCGATGATTGCCGGTTACTTGCAGTGTAAGAGAATTGACGTTGCAAAGGAGTTTTTTGATAGGATGCCTTGTAAGAACGTTAGCTCGTGGAATACGATGATTACCGGGTTCGCGCAGAGTGGATTTATTGATATCGCTAGGGATTTGTTTGACAAGATGCTTCGACGTGATTGCATTTCATGGGGTGCGATTATTTCCGGATATGCTCATTTGGGCCACAACGAAGAATCGTTGAGATTGTTTGTAGAAATGAAGAGAAGTGGAGAAAAGGCAAATAGGTCTATATTTTCGTGCATTTTGAGCACGTGTGCCGAGATCACTGCATTAGAATTAGGATTCCAATTGCATGCGCAGCTTGTTAAGGTAGGGCTTAGATCTGGATGGTATGTAGGAAATGCATTACTTTCAATGTATTGCAAATGTGGAAACATAGATGAAGCTAACGCTATATTTGAAGAAATTTCTGATAAGGACATAGTTTCGTGGAACACAATCATTGCTGGGTATGCACGACATGGCTTTGGCCAAGAGGCTCTAAGAGTTTTCGAGTCAATGAAGAAAAGTGGAGTCAAACCCGATCAAGTTACTATGGTAATAATCCGCCTTATTGTTCTATTTTTAATAGTATAAATACTTCAGTTCCCTTTAATAGTATCTTCAACGAGACTTTGGTCTTACATGATCCAGGTGGGGGTGCTATCTGCATGTAGTCACAGTGGATTGGTAGATAGAGGCACACACTACTTCTACACAATGAATCGTGATTATGGAATAGCTGCAAATTCAAAACACTATACATGTATGATTGATCTCCTCGGTCGAGCAGGGCGCCTAGATGATGCTCAAAATTTGATGAAAAGTATGCCGTTTGAACCAGATGCCGCCACATGGGGTGCTCTACTTGGTGCCAGCAGAATTCATGGCAATACCGAATTAGGTGAGAAGGCTGCTGAGATGGTTTTCCAGATGGAGCCTGATAATGCCGGAATGTATGTCCTTTTATCAAATTTATATGCAGCTTCAGGTAGATGGGCTGATGTTGGTGCAATGAGATTGAAGATGAGGGACACGGGTGTAAAGAAAGTCCCAGGTTATAGCTGGCTTGAAGTGCAAAATAAGATCCACACGTTCTCAGTTGGGGATTCGACCCACCCAGAGACAGTTAGGATATATGCTTATCTTGAAGAATTGGCTTTTAGATTAAAGAAAGAGGGTTACATTTCTTCACCTAAATTGGTTTTACATGACGTGGAAGAGGAAGAGAAGGAACATATGTTGAGGTACCATAGTGAAAAGTTGGCGGTGGCATTTGGGATCCTTAATATACAAGCTGGAAGACCGATTCGTGTATTTAAGAACTTGAGGGTATGTGCTGACTGTCATAATGTCATCAAACACATATCAAAGATTGAGGGTAGGCTGATAATTGTGAGAGACTCCCACCGTTTTCACCATTTTAGGGAAGGTATATGTTCTTGTGGGGATTACTGGTGATATATAAACAACAAGTGTTTAGTCGTCATGTAGGCAGCAGGTGATCAAAAACCTAGGTATGTTCTCCTAATTGTACCATATAGGTAAACTGGTGATAAAATGTAATCTTGGATATATGGTTATTTGTGCTATCCGTTTCCAAGTTATTCATGTCACCATAAACTTGGATATCTTCTAATTGTATCAAAAGATTTGCTAACGTGGAAGTGAATGCTTTTGGAATTTTGATTAAAAAGTTTCACTCGTTGAAGGCTGGTTGTACATTCTAAACAGGGTATATCGGATCAGTTGTTTACATTTCTTTTCATATGTTACAAATTTATACAAGTATGGAATATACACGTACAAAATAGAATAAGATACGATTGCATATCTGCACAGCGAATATACCTTTGTCCATGTCCTTTTATACATGTTTCTCTACCTTATTCGATTGAACTAACTTGTTCATTTTCACCTATTGAATATATATTGGCCATAATGCGTTGGAATAATTCAATGTAGTGAGATCTATATGCATGCTATTCTTAGGAAGCAGAGTCAGGCGAAGAATCCAAGTGGGGAAACAATTGTATCAATCTTTATACCTTGTCACCCAGAGTGTTTATTGGAAGGTGCTTGTAGTAGTGGTTTTTTACTCTTTCGGTTCAGGTACTCATCTCTTGATCTTGACTAGTATTTACATATTTTACTATTAAATGTGCTCATGTCTACTACCGGAGTCAAAAAAATATGAAGAGGGATACAATATGTATAAATAAATTGAATATATAAATGCTTTTGGGTGGGTGGGTGGGTAAGCGTATTTCTTTCTCAGAGTAAAAACGGACAAATTAAGTGACTGTTTTACTGGTTTTTCTGCTACATCTCTTCTTCAAGATTTATGGAAATCACTTTCACGGGTATATTTTTAAAAGGAGATGTATATTCAAGACTAATTGGGTACAAGTTAAATGTTTCAATCTAAACATTGACATAAGGGTAGTCAAAACTCGGCTGACCTTAGCTAGTGTTTGTTTGTGTTTATGGCATGTCATAAACACCATATCTAGTCGTTTATCAAGCAGTTTTGCTTGAGGTTAATGTGGTATTTCAGCCACATTCCATTTGTACTTAACGTTTTGGTGATTAATATACTTTACCGGGGTAAAACCCTTTACCCAAATAAAAAAACTCGGCTGACCTACATGTGAACCCCCACTCATTTTCTCTTACATTTTACATCTTTTTTTGTCCATTTAGCTATGTTTGGCTTTAGCTAGGGGTTATAGCAACTGCTGCTCGGTTCACCAACTATTACAAATATATATATTTGTTTTGCATAATGTAGTGTCCAATGAGAATCAACTTAAACTCTGAACACCAGAAAAGTTTCTATTAATAGCATATTGTAGCTTTTGCATATAATAGCATATGCTCCATTTGAACTCCAAATCTTTATTTTGACTTTGGAAAGTCAAAGCTGGCTTGTTGCTGATTTAGTATCTACAACTGACTTTTAAGAGTCAAAATTACTACGTTTTAGTTATAAATAGAACCCCCATAACTTTAATAAGTAAATGAGAGAAACTTAGGTAATATCAAATATAAATAGAACCCCCATAACTTAAGTAATTAAGTAGCATCAAATATAAATGAGAGAAACTTTGGTAATTTTTATATGTATTTTATTATTATTTAAATAAGTAATATGTAAATAAGTATAGTTTTCTAAAGATATTCATTTTAAGAATGGGCTTATGAGTTAAACTGTTTGGTATGAACTCTCAACTTATATAAACCTTAAGAAATAAAAACACATGCTATAACTTGTTTCAGACGTACAGGAGGACACTGTTAATCCAACAACCACGGTAGGGCGTAATTTCTGGGAACCTATGCTTGAAAGACTTGTAAGTCAACAGGAAGAATGCTAAGAAGACTAAAACTCTCTCTAATTTCTTTGTTTGCATGCATAGTCAATGGCTGCTAAATCTTCCTAGTCTTGTGTGAGGGTTGCCTGGTCGTTTCCACATTGTTTCTGCAAATTTACCCAGAAATTGGGAACAAATTTGGTTTCATTTCAGGCCAAGATATCACTTACAAAAGGACTGGTTTCATTTATTATTTAATATTCCATGCACATGTAGACTATATGTTATGATGGTCATAACAGCATCTGTTTCGTAACTATGTACGATCACCTAGATCATGGGAACCACTATAAATTCCTGTGTCGTATTGTTTTTCTGTTTCTTGTAGCTCTAATTCTACAATATACTAATTTGCGTGACACAGTGCCACGAAAAACGACAAAAACACTAGGTAAGCCCATTAGCGGGCTGCTTTTGGCCCAACTCCATACGTCTAATTTGCTCATCTTTTTTTTCCCAACTCCATACGTGTAATAACATGTGTGTTTCGTTCTACATCTGTGTTGCAGTTATAAAGGTTGTGTTCAATAAGATTGGGAGAATGTGCATTTTTTTAATGACAAAGAGATTATATTGAAATAGCCAGCAACAAGCTAAAGATCATCAAATCACAAAGTTACTTCAAATAAAACACCAAAATTTAAAACAACGAACACACGTAATCAACCCCCAAAAACCACCCGAACATAAACCAAAGTAACTCTATCTACTAACACCACCACCTTGACACCTAAACACCCACTTGAATAAGTCACACTCACTCCATAAACACCTTTGATATTTAATTAAACTAGACAAGTACTCGCGCGTTGGGGCGGCCGGTACCCGTGTAACAAAATTTTTCTAGCGAGCGAATGTGTTTCGATTATACGTATTTCATGATGATAATCTTATCGATGGTGTTGCGTGTCTGTGAGTGCCCGCGTATAGCGGCAACAGTGCATACTATTTGAAAAATCATTGTATATATCTATTTGATATCATATATATGTATTTGAAAAATCAGTTGTTTTGGCCTTCTCAGCCTTGTTTGGTTTTAATGTTTTCAGCTTTTCAAAAAAAAAATAATAATAGAGTAAATGTATAGCAGTTTGATTTTTCAATTTCTAGCATTAATATACACAAATGTTACAAGTTATTACTATATGTTCAATGTTCAATTTGTCAGCAGCCTATTAATATGGTGGCTACAAGTTTAGTGCTACATTATTAGTAAGTGTGTTGCTTAAAATTTTAAGCCTTTCATTATGGGATCACAAATAGATTATAATGTAGTATAGGTATAATCGGAAAGATCTTAACCAACTCCGGACTAGCTAAGTTTGGCCATCAGTTCCTTTAGGGGTTTGCGGACGGGATGTTCTTGGCTAGGGGAGTCTCGATGTTCGGAGGTCCACCGGGACTGTTTACCCCTTCAGACGATATTAGGAGGAGTGTACTGGCAGGGTTCAGGGTACAACATACTGCCCAATTGGATGTCACTGCTGGACCTGAACCACTAACAACTAACAAGCCGTTCTAAAAAAAAATAAAAAAAATCCGGAAAGATCTTCATCCGAGTAAGCTCATATAAGAAAAAAACAAACTATTCAACATGAGACCGAAAAAAATAAACCCGCACAATATAAAAAAAAACGCCCTGCAGCAACGCGCGGACGTCGTTTAAGACACACGTGATCCCATAAAATTATATTTAAAAAAAAATACCCGTATAGTAAAAACAACAAACTTTTAAACATGAGGCCCAACACATAAGCCGGTTAATATGGGAAACTTTGAATGTGCAATAATTTTGTATTATCACCTTATAAGATTGTGCTTCAAAATCTCAAGAGTTATTTACTTATCCGGGATTTGACTTGCCAAATAAAATCAACTACTCAAGTAAATATAATGATTGGGGAGGTAAGAAATTTGGATCCTTAGTGCAAGAAAGGCAAAAAGGCCTTCAAGCTAAGCCCATTAATTTGGAGTCGTAGGTATCCACTACGACTCTAAATTAATGGGCTTAAGTGGACCACTACTGTAGTCTTTTGAAGGCCTTAGTCGAGTCCACTTATTAGTGTTTACTATACATATGCATATTGGTTGATATAATTATCGGGTTTGACAGAAGGAAATGGTTTCCGTTAATATACGCTGTGTTCTCGAGTTACTTCATTAAAGAAAAGGAAATGAAAGGAAAGGAAACACTTTCCTCCCAAAATTGGGAGGAAACACTTTCCTTCCAAATAACACTAAATTTCCTTTCATTTCCTTCCATTTCCTTTCTTAAGTAATACTCGAGAACACAACATGGGCCGTTTCATTTTCACTTTCCTTTCCTTTTCTTTAACAAAGCATTATTAGTTTCCCAGAGTTTGAGATGTAAATTAATTTTGTAAAAAGAAAGCATAGCACTTAGTCTTCTACTGTCTACACAGTATAAGTAGCTTATATATCTTAATAAAGTTTCATTTTATTGGTCCAAAATATTTTTCGAATTTATTGAAGTTGGTTATGATAGTTGTATCACCAAGCCTTTTTGACAGATGTGTATGTTCATTGTTTTGCCCTCGGGTAGAGGTGTGACATGTCTACATATCACACCTCCACATAATAATCCGTTTTGACGGGATTGCTTATCGCACTATTGTTGTTATATGTTCCATGTACATGTAGACTATATGTTATGATGGTCGTAACATCTGTTTCGTAACTATGTATTGTACCTACAGTATGGGACATAGATAAGAAACATAAATCAGAAATCCAACATAGATTCATTGCAGACAAACTCTTAGAAGTAAACGAAACGTACTAGAAACCAAATCATAACAACAACAAAGAGCACGCTACATCAACAAATTAAGATGGAAGCTAGCTAGTCGAAATATGACAAAATTAACAAAGCCTAGTGCAGAAACAACGACGACGAAAACCCCTGCACCTTCCACCAGAGAAACCCTCGTTACGGCATACGAGAGCGCAGTTATGGTCACGTAAACAAGCTCCATGGTACATATGACTCTGAGACTGACACATTCTTGCTTCAGCCACTTGAATTGTCCACTCTGCATGCATCAAAACATCAAATAAGCTTAAGCTGAAAATTAATCAAAACTGCATACAAAGATAAAAAAGCTACTAACGAGACGCGAAGAGGCAAAGGAGCGCGAAAAGGATAGAGAAGAAGGTCTTGCTTGCCATGATGTCTAGTTTAAGTTTGTGTTTGTGTTATAAAATGTGATCAAATATATATATAGAGAAGAAGGATTAATAGATAAAGGTAATGGAGGCTAAACTACAAGATTCACCGCTTTTGTCAGCTTTAGTTTTATGAATATCATCATCACATTCACATTATCACCAGGTGGAATGAGTATGTTTCATGGCTTCATATTTTCTATATTATCACATCACGAGGAAGAATCATATCAGTCGTGCCACATTCTATTTTTTTTATTTTTTTAATCATTTAACAAAAAGGACTATAAATCCATTTTTCTTGGAACACTAGCACAACACTCATACAAAATGTTATGTATAACATATACATATCTATACAAAGCAAAATATGAGTAGCAATATGCATGTAAGTTACCTTTTTTCTTTTCTTCAGATTGATTAATTACAACCGTTGAATAGTGAATTATCACTACAGCATTCGAGCTCAGAGGACACAATGAGCTTTTGGAGAAAACTTGTCATCGCCATATACCTTTGGCGAGGAAAAGTCCTCTCCGTTTTGTCCTAGCCGCTATTTTGCCGACGCCTGAGTGGGACCCATACGCTTTCCAGTCAAAGTTTAACAAACTTTTGACTAAGCATTTGACGATGACATGTCCTCACCAAATATGTGGTTAATTTACCTTAATTATATAATTAATTATTTAAAAAAATTAATCGTAAGTAATTATTAGCCTCATATTGGCTGGGCCCACCAAAGTATTCGCGAGAACATGTCCTCGCTATATGTGTGGTCAAGTAAGCTTGTAATTGTCACTGTGTTCGCACCCCTTGAGTGGACAAAAATGAAAGAATTTCACAATGCAACCCCCTAAGAAGGTCTTGCTTGCCATGAGGGGCAGGGGCGGATCCTGAGCATTAAGTCATCAGGTGCACAAAATTTTTAGTACGTCTATAAAAGAAAAAATGGACTAAAATGTACGATTTCATTAAAAAAAGGACTAAAATGTACGATTTCATTAAAACATATTTGACTAATTAATTAAAACAAGTATTTATGTAACACATAATTTTGAGACCGGGTTCATTTTGAAGAAATCGAGATTTTTAGCAAATATATACACTACGCGACAAAATTCCATCGGGTTCCCGTGCACCCCCGGGAACCCCCCATGCTCCGCCCCTGATGAGAGGTATTTATTTTACGGATGTAGGAGATACACAACATGATTAATTACACATACATCTATGCACACCAAAATTGCTACTACGATGACAGCGTACAAGTTACTGCCCAATACTATTACTGACTAATTATGCTTATTGCAATTGTTACTTTTACCAAACACAATCATGAAACGAGGAATAAATGTCATCCTATAAATCAAACATTGTATTACTTTACTACTACAATTTACAAAGCTACAAAACTAGCCTAATTAACAAAAGAAGTTATATATGATACCAAAACAAAGTAACATTGAACTTGAAGTGAATTGTGTCAGACCTCGTGCCCTAAAACACACCAATCTTTTTTACCTCCCAACATGGTCGGTGTAATCACCTCGATCATTACGTCATTTTTTTTAATCTTCTTTTATAATTTAATATAAAAAATAATCGTTAAACGACTTAGATGTTGCACGTGATAAAACGAGGTTGTCATGAGTACATTGCACGTGACCACCCAATTCCATGCTATATATATAAATCCATGCAACCTCGTTCCATTTTCATCATCAACTCAAACACACAAAAACAAATCAATCCTTCTAAATATGGCAAGCAAGATCTTCGTTATCGTTTTCACTTTGCTCCTCGTTTTCGCTTCTCGTTAGTATCGTTGCTCTTACAATGCTTTTACTTTGATCTTTTCTTTTTTTACTAGAGTTTTTGTTAATAAATATGGTATACTATACTTATGCAGAGGAGATGATTCCGGGAGCAGAAGCACGAATGTGCCTATCTCAGAGTCATAAGTATCATGGAGCTTGTTGGCACGATCATAACTGCGCTATGGTTTGCCGTAACGAGGGTTTCTCAGGGGGTGAGTGCAAGGGCTTTCGCCGCCGTTGTTTCTGCTCAAGTCTTTGCATTTAGAACAAGCTCTATTTGCGTCGTTGGCTAGCTAGCTAGTTCCTGATTAATGTTTTCTGAGTTAGTCTTTTGGTTGGAACAAGCTTTGAAATGTTCTAGTTTAGTTTAATTAGGTCGTGCATGTAGTGTGTATTTGGTTCAATAATGCAATGTAACGATTGTAGCTAGCAGCTTGTATTGTTGTTGGAATGAACTTTGAAAGTTGCACTCTTGTCACGTTATCATTGTTCCGATGTTATGCAGGGCTCGAACTACGTATGCGTATAATAATACAGTAATAACACTAATAATAATAATATCCTATAAAAGTTTTTCAGCGTTTATATAATAATGAATGATGATATATATTTTCAGAAATCAATCTCTTCATCAACCTATAATAATTACTTAAAGTTGTGTAAAATTATATTAAAGTGTACGGTGTTGATGGAGTTGTATTAATTTGTTCTGGAATTGCAAAGACTTGTTGGTGAGCTTGTCGAGTACTTATCTTACCTTTAATAAGCATCTCGACATGAATCAAATGAAATCAATGGATCTCTCTCGCTAAGTCGATCAACTTTGAGTGATCGGATAGCACAAAGGAGTCATCGATCGTCATTCAGATTCAATTAACGCATCAATGTTAGCTATCCACCACAGTAACTGCTTTATAGTCTTTGACGTGAGGCTCTAGTTAATTAACATGTTCCACTTATATCTTAGTTGATCCGAACCTCGTTAGTTTGTACTTGATCACTTGTGTAAAAACACATGACTAGTTTGTACTTGATCACTCGTGTAAAACATATGACCAGAAATCACATAATTCACAACTGCTAACACAATTAAGGGCCCGTTTGGTTTAAGAGATTTGTTTGGGTTTTGGGTTAGGAAATAAAAATCACTTGTTTGGTTGAGGCTTTAGGATTTGAATTTAGAATTTATCCCAAATATTAAGGGATTAGTAAAAGGAGCATAGTATGCTTGGTTTTATGACAAAAGCGGGTCATTTCTTATTTTCTCTTTATCTCTCTCATCTCACTTTTTATATAAATAATTTTTAATTTATATTTTAAATATATTTTTTCTCTCTTACATCAAATCACAATCCAAACTCAAATTCAAATTCAAATCCTAATCCTAAACCCACCTACGAAACAAACGGAACCTAAAAAGAATTTTGATACTCTTTCCGTCTCAAAATAATTGTCATGTTTTGACTTTTTTAAATTCTTTTTTTCAACTTTGACCGTAAATATATATTTTTTATCTTATATAATAACTGATGTAAAATATATGAATCGATTAAGTATCTTGGTATTAGCCGTGTATAAATCAAGTCAGCATTCAAAGTCAACGGTCAACATTCAAACATTCAAAGTCAAGACATTTATTAGTCATTAATTTGTATTGGGCCTAAGCCAATGATAATGATTCTAGAATATTCCATCTTACCGGGTGAAAGCTTTTAATATGGCTGCTCACCTTTTAAATATATTACATTTTACCGTCATTAATAATGAAATACCATTCACCAAACTCTATAACCAAATCTCCAAATATGAACATTTGCGTGTCTTTAGATGTCTTTGCTATCCTCGCGTTGATGTTTCACATAAACTAGAACCACGTTATTATGCTATTTTCTTAGATAATTTTTCGCACTATGTTTGGATCTACCCTTTGCATAAAAAATCTGATTTGTTTGATAATTTTGTTGCTTTTCGTGCTTATGTCAATAAAAAATTTAATGTCGACATCAAGGCTTTGCAAAAACATCAAGGCTTTGCTATCCACACCTTGCACCTTTCTTGGTTACCCCGTCAATCATCGTGGTTATTGGTGTCTCGACTTAGCCTCCAATAAAATTATTATTTCGAGACATGTGCGGTTTGATGAAGACGTTTTTCCGTTTGGAAATGTTACGTCTTCTAATAAACCAACATATGATTTTCTTTTACCACCTATACAAACTACAACCAATGTTCCCACTACTGAATTTGTCAAATACATGGATGAACCAATTAACCCAATTACGCCCCATCCTACAACCCCTTCAACCAGCCCACCACAAATAGATACCCCTCAATCTCATAGCTTAACACCAATCCCACTACAACCCGATACCCATCATCTGATAGCTCAACACCAATCCCAACTTTGGCCCAAGCACAATCACATGCCCAAACGGTAGATAGCCATACTCCAATTCCCATAAATAATTCATCACAAACTATGTCTACACATCCCTGGTCACTTCGCAGTTAATAGCTGGCATTTTTAAACCACATTGAACGTTATGAAATTGTTTTGTTACAACTATCACCGCTTCCTCGCTCTTCATGTTCCATCTGCTATCGAGACACCTAAAGCTAGAAGAAGCTATGTTAGATGAATATAATGCTTTAATTACTAACGGAGTGTGGGTTCTTGTACCCAGTCCAGCTAACATTAATGTGGTTCATTCTATGTGGCTTTTCAAACATAAATTTAATGCATATGGCTCATAAAGCAGGTATAGCCCGTCTTGTTGCAAATGGACGCAGTGAACAACAAGGTATTGATTGCGATGAGACATTTAGTTTGGTGGTTGGTTATATAATCGGTACATTCGTAGGTTTGAGTCTTGCAGTTTCTCGTGACTGACCCATTCATCAGCTGGATGCAAATAATGCTTTTCTTCATGGTCACTCATCTGAGACTGTTTATTGCATCAACCTCCTGAGTTTGTTGATCCTAACAAACCTGATTATGTTTGTCAGCGGTCTTTGTATGGGCTTAAGCAAGCCTCGCATGCTTGGTTTCAGCGCTTTGCTAGTTATGCTACACGAGTCGGTTTTCAGCATAGTAAAACTGACTCCTCTTTGTTTGTCTTTCATCGAGGATCTGACATTGCTTATTTGCTGCTTTATGTGGATGATATTATTCTTACAGCATCATCTTCAGCATTTTTACAGCGGATCATTGCTTCCCTCCATAATGAGTTCGCTATGACGGATCTTGGTTTACTAAATTATTTTCTTGGTATTTCTGCTCAGCGATCGGCGGCATCTGGCTTATTTTTGTCTCAATCAAAATTTGCAGAGGAAATTCTTGAGCAAGCTCATATGCAAAATTGTAACCCGTGCCAGACCCCTGTTGATACAGAGTCCAAGCTTGGTTCAGATGGTGACATGTTAGTGACCCAACATTATATCGCAGCTTTGCTTCTTACCTTTATGCGCCCAAACTTATCTTATGTTGTCCAGCAGGCATGTCTTTATATGCATGTCCCTCGTGATCCGCACTTTACTGTTTTGAAGCGTATTTTTCGCTATGTTCGTGGTACTCTTGATTATGGTCTGCAGCTTCATGTATCAACTATTACTCAGCTTAGTGCGTATATTGATGTTGATTGGGCTGGCTGCCCTGTTACCCGTCGGTCCACATTTGGGTATTGTATGTTTCTTGGCGACAATCTTTTATCCTGGTTTGCAAAACGTCAGGTTACCTTGTCTCGTTCTAGTGCTGAAGCTGAATATCGAGGTGTTGCTAATATTGTTGCTAAGACTGCTTGAATCCGTAATTTGCTATGTGAGGTTCATACCTAGTGCTGTCTATATGTCTGCAAATCCGGTTCAACATCAACACACGAAACACATTGAGATCGACATTCATTTTGTTCGTGACTTTGTTGCTTCAAGACAAGTTTGTGTTCTTCATGTCTCGTCAAGACTCCAGTATGCAGATATTTTTACAAAGGCCTACCCACTGCTTGATTTATTGAGTTTCGCTCCAGCTTGAACATCAGAAGATATCCCGCTCACACTGAGGGGGAGTATTAGCCGTGTATAAATCAAGTCAATATTCAAAGTCAACGGCCAACATTCAAACATTCAAAGTCAAGACATTTATTAGTCATTAATTTGTTTAGGCCTAATCTAATTGTAATGATTCTAGAATGTTCTCTTGTATCTTATATATATGATAGTTGTTATCAGTTGTAAGCAAGAAAAATAAATCATCCTTCCAATGGGGTTTTACCTATAGAGAGTTGTGTTACGAAAGATGACCATAAAGTTGTGTTATATATCAAAAACTACTATGCGGGCAAAGACAATTTGCATGCCACCTTTAAATACGCGACAACTTTCAGATTATTACACGTTAACTATTTTGTTTTTCAGAATCATTTGTAAGACGATCTAGCACTACGCGCAATAATGTTTGCTTGCCATCTTTATTTTGCTAGCTTTATTTATTTAAGAACTAGGCTGATAAGATGACAAGTGGAAGTGCAAGCAAAATGTGTTTACTCGCCAACTTATTTACTCACCATGTTTACTTAAGAACTAGGCTAATAAGATGACACTTGGAAGTGCAAGCAAAATATGTTTGCTTGCCAACTTATTTGCTCGATGGAGACGGCAAGTAAATGGGTTTGCTCGATGAGTAGATTTTGATAACGGGGAGAAATATTGTCAGTTTTGGTTATTTGATTTAATAGGCGTAAAGTGTGGTATTTTTTTTGAACTCGAAGCTAAAAACACTAAGCAACATCACTCCTAATAAAAGGTGTTTTCACGTACTACGAATGGATCATATCTGGTTTGAAGAATGAGATAAATTGTTTTATTACATGAGAGTTAACAAGTATTAAAAATTATTTTAGTGGTCTTGATGTATTCATCGTCAACATTTCTTCTAAGTTGTTAACTACAAATCAATGGTAATATCATCAGTTAAGAATTATAGAGGCTGTCTACTAGTTTCTTTTGTCATTTCATAACTGTTGGGATATGTCTATATCATAAATAAATATACGCCCGGAAATATGTGAGCCTATGGGGGCATACGCGTATACACAGATGATACGTTTATTAATATAATTAATATATTTATAGTATATTAATTATAGTAATATACTTTACGAAATAATTAAACGGTCGTTAATTATAACGTTAGACGTTTGATAATAATTAATAGATATTAACAAGTGAAGGACTTGTTAGTAGAAAAACTAAACCCGTGGGGTGTTGGTTGTGACCGGTCGAACTAAAGGAGTACAAGGGAGGAGAGTGTCAATTTATGAAACTTAAAAAGGTGTTATAGTCTAACTTGGAGAACAAGTTTGGAGACTATATAAACACCCTTAAAATTCATAAATCGGACGACATAACATACGCACAAAAGTCTAACGACAAAAGTGAGATATCCCTTTATATATGCGCATGATATCTCTTAGTCAATGATATATGATATATGTACATGCATGCATACTTACGTATGGTATAAAACAAAACCATGACAATTACTACACGTATGGTTTTCATGAAATACAAATTGCATGCATATTATCCTCCTTGTGATGTTCGATGATCAGTTACATATCCCTAAGGGATTCACACGTGGGACAACAAGAATCAAAACAAGAACAAAGTGTTGGGTTGTTTTATTCGTGAAGAAAGGACTAGCATCCTAGCGTATCTCAGTGACGTGTAGTGTGAGCATACCATAGAGGTTATCTATTTTGGTAACTTGTTTGGTTCTGCGTATTAGATTTATACATACGCGTATATTCAAGACGATGTATTCGTTAATTGCTAAAAGGTACGCGTTCTTGATCCCTTTGTTAATCACATATTCTATATGTGCTTTGATCTTTCCGCTGCGTACTCGTGATATGTTTAATTGTTAAATTAGATCTAAAATCCCAACAGTGGCATCACGAGCCATCGTGTAGAATTTGTAGTTACAAGTAATAAAATTTGACAAAAAAAATTAGGGTTTT